>CM029014.1:114791443-114923943 GCA_016801055.1 Panax notoginseng | reverse complement strand
TCATAATTAGGTCATCGACTTTGTATGCTATAGCGAAGGAAAAAATCGTCATTATAGCCGGTTCGTTTTTAATTCACTCTGTTTGAGATTCGCCGGAGAAGAAGCTCGTGTATATATATATATATATATATATATATATATATATATATATATATATATATATATATATATATATATTATTGGTTAATCTTAGGTTGGATTTTTTATTATGATATTGATATATCAAAGTTGAGTTCTCATCAAACTTTTTTCTTTAGCAAAAAGGATATCACTGCGAAAATTCATAATCCAAAAAACTTGAATTACGAATCGTTGTAAAGTTTCGCAATTAATGTGTGTGAGTTTTAAAAAGGAGAATAAAGAAAGAGAATAAGGGAAATTTAGCACAAAAAAAAGAAAGAGAACGAGGGAAATTTAGGGAGGAGATAAAAGGTTTTGAGGAGAAAAAAGAAAAGAGAATGAAAGAGATTTTTCTTATAAAAAAATTCCTCCCAAACTTGGAAAGATTTGGAAATAAATTTACTGAAAAACTTAGGTGGTGTTTGAAAAAATTGAGTAATTAAGATATATCTTAATAAATTAGATTATCTAAGAGAAATAACATCTGAATTTAAAATTCTATTTGGTAATTAAAAAGTGTAAAACATATTAATGATACTATTTTATCATTTTAACTCTCTGAGTTGTTTAAAAATTTCATTTGATGACATCATTCTCATAAGAGTAAACAAATATCACCTTAGATAACATATCAAAACTATCCTTGTAATAGTTCTAAAAATGTAATTTCATAAGGATAAAATAGTAATATACTCTTCTAAATAAAAATTTATTTCCAAACTCACAATCATAAGAAAAGAAAGTAAATTTCAATTCTCACTCTCTTTTTCTCTCATAAATTTTAAATTTCTTTCTTCTTTTTTTCTCTATCTAAACTCACAAGCACTATAAAAACAAACCTTTGGATGTCTCCAAACGTCTTGTTCACTTGATCATGTTCATTCACATCTTTTCAAAACTTGTTAGCTCAATTCTTTTAAGGGTCAGTCCAACAAGTCAAAACTAATTTTTCTGCAATCTTGGCATATGCCAAGTGATTAAATTATACTATTTCCGTCCTTTAATATAAGACTTTTTAGAGTTGTCTATAAGTATTAAGAAAATGATTGTATAATATTAAATATAATATCAAATGTCTATATTGCTCTTGTATTGAAAAAAGAGATTATTATTTATTGGATAAAAAATAGTGAGAGAACCAAAATTTTCTGAAACGTGTTATATTAAGGGACAGAGGGGGTATGAATTATCTGGTATCAATCGTTACAGACAACAAGTCTACATGCTTGTTAAGCTCATGAATTCTGGATTTATTTGAGTAAAACATTAAATGGAGGTTGGCCCAATAACTATTATCAAAGTTGAAGAAGGTATTCAAATTAAAGCCCATTGGTGTGTGTTTGGTTTAGGCTTTAGTTTTCAATGTTGAAAATTTTCTTCTACATTTAAATGTCGAGAATCATGAACAGAAAAATGATTTTTTTTTTGTGCTAAATTGTGAGTAATATAAAAGAACTAAAAATAAAGGGCATACCCACAAAGACAATATAGCAACCACACCAGCTATAACCAAAAGACCATAAACATCAAATCCTAAGATAAGGAATACAATCTTGAGCAATTGGGTCTAAGATGATCAGTTGATTACAAGTTTACAACCATATAATTTTCTATTGCGTTCGTTCCATATTTCGTAGACCATAACAGTCAAACAGAGCTTCATGATGCAGGAGGTCATATAATCCATCCGACTATTCACTAAAGTAAAAAAGGAATGTTGAAATAAATTATGATCGTATTTTTATACTTGTTCCGACTATATGAAATTATTTATAAATGGGCATAAAATTATGAATAATTTATCTACAATTGTGAAGGACTCGTAAAAGTAAATGGGGAGATCATGTGAAGTTATCTTAAGAAAAGGGTTGAGTACATTAACAAAATTCAACATTTTATTTTGCTCGAGAGTTGTATATAAAGCTTAAAGAGAATACGTTTGAGTTGTAACTTGTGAGGGCAACTAACTATATACTATTATTTCATTAAATTTATAGCATAGGATAGGACAAGCCCCAAGTTTCTACATCAACACTTAACTAAGATAATCCCTAATTGACTTTTGGGTTTTCTTTTTGGTACCATCTCCTTCCTTGATTGATTGCACAATCACAAAATTACCAAAAACTTTAATACTATATTACTATGAATCAGTTACGGTAAATGTATGTCGAATTACAATCGAAAAATATATTAATATATGAGATTGATATGAATTATAAGTCAGTCTCATTTATTATACATTTCTCCAAAAAAATAATGTTAATACTTATTCAAAAAAATCGACATAAACTTTCATACTATATATTATTTTTCATAATTATTCTTGTGACAATTACAATAGCACCATAACTGATGGCGCAACTTGGAAGCTTAGTTATGCTAAAAATTGCATTAGCTCCATACATATATAGAGTAACAAATTATTATTTAAAAAAATATATAATTAGACGTTTTATTTTATTAGGATTAGATAGATATTTTTGAGCACACAAAAGCCAAAAACCCTAAGGTTTGGTCTGTTAGCCCCCACAGAATGCGGAGAGTGCGCTCTTAAGATCGCCCGAAATCTTAAGATCACACGAAAAAGGACTGTCTCACTTGACATGTAAGTTGATTCAAAAATAAATAAATAAAAAATACCGAACTAAAATCTCAAGGGTTTGGTCCAGTGGTTAAGAAGATTTGTTTTTTTCTTGAGTTCAAACATTAGAATCAGTATCAGATTGATGCGAAGAGGTACGCCCTTAAGATTGTTCAGAAAAAAATTTAATATCGCTTGACGTGTAACCTGATAAAAAAAAACACCAAACTAAAAAAAGAAGTAGAATTAAATATTAATTCACACCACGTACATGTTCCAACAAACTCAAGTTTTCCAAATCTCTCTATACCATACACTCTTTCTTCTGTCTCTATTCTAATTTTCCTCCCCAAGCGCACAAAACCAATACGGAACGGAAGAAAAGCTATTCTCTCACCGCCTCAAAACTTAGTAATTACGTGTCATACTCTCGCTCCCTCCTACTCCTACTACACAAACCCCAACCTACCCTCTTTTATTTCTCACATAATCGGTAAGTAATTTCTATACCCATAAAATTACAGAAACATTGACATGGGTAATAATGTCTTTCAATATCATAATCTAACCACGGAGCGCGCCAACTAAAACGCTATATATACGTGTATATCTACGTTTTGACTTTAAATGTTCATCTCTTCATCACTTCATCTCTCTCTGTAGGACTTGCTCTCTCTCTAAAAAAAATGACTGGAGTTTCTCAGCTTAATCAATTTCCATGCAAATCTCTCTGTGTGATTTCTTCACATCCCCAATATAGCTCGAAGCCCTCACTTTTCCGGGCCAATTCCATCAATTTCACCACTAAAAAGGCGTTACAGTGCTCAAGCCTTCCTACCGGAAAAGCGAGACAGGTGTCTAGGGTCCGTGCAGAGATCCAAGGCGAATGGGGAGCCGATAAAGAGCCAGCACCGGCGTCGTCTGTGGCGGTGGCGGAGGAGCCGACGGAGATTGATTTGTTGAAGAAGCAATTGGTGGATTCGTTTTACGGGACTAATCGTGGACTTAGGGCTACGAACGAGACGAGGGCGGAGATTGTGGAGCTCATCACGCAGCTTGAGGCGAAAAACCCGACTCCGGCTCCGACTGAGGCGTTGACTCTTCTCAACGGAAAATGGATTCTTTCGTAAGTATCAAATCTATAAGTATTTCCTTTTTCTTAGAGTATTTCCTATTTAATTCCTACTCTAAAGTCTTAACAATGGTTTATTTTATTCTCCATTTGTCTCAATTAGAATCGAATCTAAAGTCAAACTTTTTTATTTTTGATTTTTGTTTGAGAAGTTGAAAAGAAATAATGGCTCTTAATATGAAACACAGGAAATAAAGTCACAATATATTCTATACATAACATTGTAATTGCAACATTCCCATAAGGTGGAAAATTTATGTTGTGTGACCTGATACTCAGCCATCTCTTCAAATATAATAAAGAGTGAAATTCAAATGATTCAAAATGTTTTGTTTTTAAAACTGAAATATGAAGTTTAAACTATGATTACATAACTTGGTAATCTTTATAGAACTTAAGGCGAGTCAGGGTTTATGATTAGGTGGGAAGGAATCGTTTATGAATAAAGTTTGAAACTTTGTGCTTGTTTTTGTACATGTACTAGTGATACATATAATGCTTGTGAGATTCTGAATATATTTTTCAATAAGCAAGATATGGAATAGTTTTTATTTATTTATCATATCATGGATCAACAATGATTTGTATGTGCGAGTAGAGTGTACACAGAGTGATTTTGAAATTCAATCTTTGTTACTGTTAATTAGTTGTCATGTTATGACTAGAAATATACTAGTATACTTGATTGCTTTAAGTAGCAATTTTGTAATAATAGGAAATTTCATTTATATCATAAAAGTATATACTTTGAGCTCTCATTTTGTATCTCATCCTTTTCACTTCCAAGTCTTTTGGTTGTCTTACCTAGATTTGAAAAACAAAATTGATATGAATGAAGATAACAGAACAATTAATTAATGATGATAATGCAACATCTTAACTGATGTTTTTTTTTCTTTTTTTCTTTTTTTCTTTTTTTTATAAACACATGACTCCATGTCTATGATGCAATAATATTTTAACTATTTTTGAGGGGCGCAGGTACACATCATTTGCAGCTTTGTTCCCTTTGTTGTCAAGAGGATCACTGCCATTGGTGAAGTTGGAGGAGATATCACAGACTATTGACTCTGAGAATTTCACTGTCCAGAATTCTGTTCTGTTTTCTGGACCATATTCTACAACTTCCATCACTACAAATGCCAAATTTGAAGTCCGAAGTCCCAAGCGTGTCCAGGTTTGTTTTGTACCTGTCTTTTGTTCTACTTAATAAACTAGTTATTATGTCATGGAGCAGAGATCTGACCCGTGGATCAGTTTGTTGCTTTCCTAAACATGAAAAACTGCTTGTTAAATATGCTCCATAATATACATGTTTACAGGCATATCAACTAAAAGTTAAAATTTAAAGTGGAATATAAGTCGTCAGTTGAGTTTTGAAAATGAAGCTTTCTCCATATCAACCTTCTAAGGTAGAAAAAGAGAAAGCTATATCAACCTTCTAAGCTAGAAAAAGAGAGTGAAATCTTTATGTGGCTTTGGAAAAGAATCCAATTAAAAACAGAAGGACCTTGTACGAACTGTTTCAAGGACATGATAGAGAATTATGAAAAAGAAATGAAACTAATGCACCGACTTCATAATCATTATCTCTTCATCTAAGATATACTAACGTTCCGTGTTCTATTATTCTTATGGTTGAAAATTCAGATCAAGTTTGAAGAAGGCATCATTGGAACTCCTCAGTTGACGGACTCCATTGTGTTACCAGAAAACGTGGAATTTCTAGGACAAAAAATAGACCTAACGCCCTTCAAAGGCTTGATCACGTCTGTACAGGACACTGCGTCATCAGTTGCAAAGACCATTTCCAGCCAACCTCCGATTAAGTTCTCCATCTCAGACCGCAATGTAGAATCATGGTTATTAACCACATACCTCGATGAAGAAGTTAGGATCTCAAGAGGAGATGGAGGCAGCGTGTTTGTTCTAATCAAGGAAGGCAGCTCCCTCTTGTCACCTTGAACAAACTCCACAAGTACTTCTCAGTAATGTGATTTTCTTCTTTGATGGCTTGTAGAATTTTATAAAATAAAACATGGGAGTGGACTGAACAATCATATATGTATCTAAATATACTGTCTTTTGTTACCGATTTATTGTCGAATAAATTTTGCTGAGAATTGCAGTTGGGAGAGAGAGAGAAGAAATTGGATAGAGAGATGGGAAAATTGATTTCATAATATTCATACCCCATTTTCAGTACATAGCTAACATTATATAGACTTTATTGAATAATCAATCTCAACCATCCATCATAGTCTAATCTCTACCCTCCATTTATTTATATATATTAGACTATATTTGTTACATTACCATCCCCTCAAAACTCACCTTGTCCTCAAGGTGGAAATGCAATCTTTTCATAGAAAAATATACCTCCATTTTGTCCGTCAAAACTGTACACAACTTCTAACCTTTCTCCATTTTATAGTAAGTAAGAGTGCCCAAGTATACTTTCCAACAGGGGTTGTTAATGAGCCAATTTAGAACACCACCTTCCACACTGTACCCGGTTAAAAGCATGATTCACATCTCTGGGTATAGTAATCAAATTGCTCCTCCACATGCATTTGCTCCCCGTGATGGTATGGAAATTTTGGGATGCAATTAACGTCAAAACTCGAGTGGTAAGACTTTAGAGCTTCATTTTCCTTAGTGCAATAGACAAATACTACCTTGCAGGTTCCACCAACACTAATAACCATGAAAAGTTTACCAGTAACATCATGGATATTGAAGTTAGTTGTTCCTCTGTTCTCTAAGAGACCACCACTACCTTATATAATAGCCACCATGATGCCAAGATCTTTAATCCAATCTACCACAAACCAACATTTGATTTCTTTCTTCACCTTTGATATTTTCGAAATCACCAACTTTGTAGACCGAGGCTTGAATCAAACTTCCCACGATGCATATTCATCTCATTTTCATAATTTTTCTTCCAAATGTTGAAGTTTTGTAGAACATGAAATGCCTGTTCATCAAAGATATAAAATCTCCTGGGTTGAACAAATAATGCGAGGCAATCAAGCTTTTCACTAAACACCTTGGGCCATTTTTCTTCAAAAAAATTCCTTTTTCATTTCCGAATGTAGTAAAAGATTTCCTCCGGGATCTAAACTATATTCTGAGAACTTGAACACTACAACCCATCACCAACAGTTTCATTACATTTCCCATATTTCATCAGCTTCATGATCTCAAGCTTACTTTGCATAAATACACTTCCGTTCCTTATTTTGCAAATGTCAAGCCCCTGTTTTGAAGGTAGTTTTTCAGTTAAATATTCCAAAAGAGCAAATCCTTCCCAATATAAACAAGTTACTCCCAAGCCAGGAAGCTCTCCCAAAAGCGTACCATGAGAATATATGTTATCAGATGCTTCTATATAGTTTTGCCCAAAATGCAACATGCTGCGAATGGTTCTAGCTCTTAGAATCACCCCTTAGTGGTTGTGTCCATAATTGCATTTTTCTCCTCCCAGCTCCATCTGTTTTGGAAACATTTTTGATTTATTTAAAGTTGAAGTCTTAAGTGTCCTTAATATTGTTTTTTCCCAACTGCAGGTAACTCATGAAACACCATTTATTTTTATAGTCTAATCTCTACCCTCCATTTATTTTTATATATTAGACTATATTTGTTTGTTACGGTCTTCTCCCAGAATTTCATATTTGATTTGAAAAACTTTTATCGATCAGTTTGTTGGAGATCATTATTACACATGAACTGTTGTATTAAATTCACTAATTGGAGAAAAATAGTTAAATACCAAACTCGTATATTGTTGATCAGAGATATACAGCCTAAACTTGGGAATACGATATTTGTGCTGTATGTATATAACCTGTTTTGCACATAAATTTTTTTTATAAAGGGTATGCAGTAGAGTTGATAACAATATAATCCTCTTATGCATACTCAGTAAAAAATAAACTACATTCTCATCAATGGAGTTTACAACTTAAGTACATCCATCCCTCTGATATCTAACTAAGTGCAAAAGCATGCTCAGTTCTAAAAATTATTACATTACATCCCCTCAGGCCTCATCAATGGTATTTACCAGTTATGAACATATAAGTGCAAACCTCATGAAAAACCTCGAGTATAACACCTCGATATTCTTGAGAATTCATGGAAACATAGTAATTCAAGAGACTGCGTAAATCTTTTGGCTCATAAATCCGGTTTGCGGTGATCATCTCCACCATTGACTCCCTAAAATCTTGTCTAGGATCATAAGAGGACTTCTCAGTGGCTACCATTACAACAAATTTAGTCCCAGTCCCATCCCTTCCTCTTGCTGTTCTCCTTCTCTCTTCATTTCTTGCCTCTCGCCGCCTCTCTCTAATCATCTGATCCAGCTTCTCTTGAACCATGGCGTGCGCTAAGCTTGAAATTGTTGCAAATCGATCTGAATTCGTGCTTTCACTTTCCTCGGACGATGAAACACTCAGCCTCCTGCTACAGCTGCTGCAGCACCAGGCCTTGCAGCATCGGAGCCTCTGCTGCTTCTTGATGGCTACTTCTCTAGAGCCTTGCATTCTTCAAACCTTTTGAAGAAGAATTTGAGAAAAGAAAAATCATTTATCCAGAGTTGTGAGTGGGTTGCCGCAATCATGACTGTGCACCGAGGTTAGACAAAGATTACAAGGCTAATGGGGGATCATCTGTTTTGTTAATTTTATATGTTAGATAGATCTACTTTAATTCCTTTTTAGAGGGAGGGTTAAATGCTTTTTATATCACTACAACTTACAAATGATTAATTATAGTATAATTATTCATTTGTAAGTTGATTTATAATTATGTAAAAAGTATTTAACCCCTTTTTAGATGGTATCCTAAAATGGGGAGAATGAGGTCTATAAAGATCATATTTTGATGAACCACATGGGTTCATCATTTTAGATATAAGAACACCTGCAAAATAAGCTTTTTGCCAAAGTTTCTTTAATGATCGAATACTTGGTACCCCCACAGTTAGCCATATTGTCTGGTGGCTGTTATTTTAGCCTTTTTTAAGTAGCAATTTAGGTCCAAAATGATTGAAATCAAACAATGATCAATTGACGGGGTCTTGTTATGATGTGAAAAAAATGGAGAAAACTTGCCTAAAAATCTAAGAAAGGAAACTGATATTTCCACAACAAAAAATGATATTTTCACATGAAAAGTGTTCACCAACTTTCTTTACTAGGTGGATTTAAGGGGATGTTAATGCTCTCCTCTTGCATATATATAATATATAGTGAAGTGAAAAGATGAAGAACATGAAGGAAGAAGTAGGTGTATGACATGTTGTTATACACTCATAGAATAGCTGATCTTACTTTTTGTTGGTATGAGATCTTACTTTACTTGATTATTATGCAAGAATACATGGTACTTAATTCTTTTTGATAGCATTAAGTATATATTATCTTGGTATCAACTTGTCAAGCAAATAAGATTGCACATCTGACTATAATGATCACAAAGAAAGATTTAAAGATAAATTCAACCCCTTGTCAGTTAAATTTTTTTTTTTTAGAGAATGCTACAAATTATCATGATACTTTCCGAGACAACTTAAACCAATTAAAAGAAGAATTACTGTGTATTTTATTTGAATTTTTTACGTAAATTTATGTATTTTTTTATTTTTACAGAAAGCTATACTGGATTCCTAATACATTTTTTATTCTAAATTCAACGTCTAACTTTCCCTTTTTTGTCAAGTGTTGAGAAATATCGCTAGTTAACTTGATATAAATCGTTAAGTTTACCTAAACAAAATTCTACAGATCATCTCCATAGATCCATTTAGAAATTGGGTTGGGCCTTTTCATGGGCCTAACCTAGGCCTACCAAAATGCAAAAGCTGATATTTTTAATTTTTTACAGTTATAAATTTTAGGGTCCTTTACAATAATATACAACATTTAATAAGTAATTACACTATTAGTGCATCACCAAAATAATTACAAAAATAATAATCTTCTCATATTTATTTACAATATTAATGTCCATAATTTATGGAAACACTCATCCGCTCATTCTCTTTCTCTCTATTACCGCCTCCTCTCTCCTCCCCTTCGTCCTCCTCCTTCGCCGTCGCCGCCGTCGTCGCCGCCTCAACACCTTGAAGATGTAAATCTTGTAAGTCGTCTTCTTCTTCTTTTTCTTCGTCCTCCTCCTTCGGCGGCGATCCTCTTCCTTCGCCGCCGCCGCCGCAACACCTTGAAGTTGTAGATCTATAGATCTTGAAGATGTAGCCGTCATGGACGTCGATCTCCTCATTTTAGCTACTAGTTTATTGCTTCAACACCTCCGTTTTTTCTTCTTCTTTTTCGTCATCCTCCTTCGCCGTCGCCGCCATGGACGCCAATCTCCTCATCCATTACCGCCACAACAGTCCAGAAATTATAAGGATAAGAAGATAAATTTTAGTGCAGTTGGTAACCAAACATTTATACAAAGGTAACTATTTTAGTTTTTGTGGGTAACCAAGAGAAATTTCAGGGCTGTTGGTAACTATTTTTATTTTTGTTAGTTATATTTGTATTAAGGTTTGGCTACCAACTGCACTATGAAAAAAAAAATCTATAATAGATTTTTTATAATTAAATGGTAACCCAATAGATATGAAAAAAAAATCTATAATAGATTTTTTATAATTAATTGGTAACCCAATAAAACTGAATTGGTTACCTTTGTATTAAGGTTTGGTTACCAGTTGCATTATGAAAAAAAAATTTATAATATTTTTTTTAATTAATTGGTAACCCAATAAAACTGAATTGGTTACATTTGTATAAAGTGTTGGCTACCAATTTCACTATTAAATAAAAAAATCTATAGTAGATTTTTTAAAAATAAATTAGTAACCTAATAACACTGTATTGGTTACTTTGGTTTGAATGTTTGACTATCAATTGTACTATAAAAAATCGTAATGTCCATATTGTACTACCAATCATTCTTTTCAGATTCAAGCAAACTTTGTATATACTGTAAATTAAAGCAAAAGAAATAAGGTCCATGAGTTTCATTCAAACTTCAGATCTCAAATTCAAACCACCCATTTCATTCAAACTTCAGATCTCAAAATTAAATTCCTCACGTAAAAAGGAATCGACTCAATTACCAGACAATATATGAAAAAATTAAAATCAAAATTTGAGCATTAATTTATCATTATTAATCTCGGCGAATTTCTTGTTAGCCTCCTCATTTCCTTGGTTCTTATCAGGAAGAAACTTCAATGCAAGCTTCACGTAACCTGTCGGAAGATAGAAGGGAGGAGAGAAAAAGTGTTAAATTAAAACACTCAACTAAATTAAAGGGAAGAGCATGCACTAATTTTGTAAATAAAACTTAAAATATATTAATTATATAAATATTTTATGAGTGCACTATTATTATAATAATTTTTAAAAATATAATAGAAAATATAATTGTTCCTAAAATTTACTCTCAATTAGAAATCCTATAGAATATGCTTCTGACTTACCAATCATAATTTCACACCCTTGGCCCTTACCAACCAAACTTCTCCTATCCGCTAATCTACCGGGTCCCACGCAAAACCTATATCAACGGCTCATATCACATATCACCAGAACATTTATGTTGTCGTCAACGAAATTCTCAAACTACCCTTGCTTCTTAACACGGGCGGAGATTCCAAAGACGATTTTGCCCTTACCACTGAACTCTTTCACTTAAAAAGAGTCAGAAGGGAGACAAAACAGCGTCAACGAAGCCTTGAAAATCGATCTCCGAAAGATCTGAAGTCATTTTCTGTGCTAAATCAATGGCGCCTCCTTCATTGGTAGCTAATGGAGATATCTCAGCCGTTAAGACACCGGTTACCGGCCGTCTTGCGACGGTGTACAGCGAATTACAGAACAGCCGTTTAGACCAAGCTCTTCCTCTTCCTTCCGTTATCATAAACCCCTTTAATGTCGTTGACGGCCCTGCTAGCTCCGCCGCCGGAAATCCAGGTCATCTCTTTCCCCTCTTTCTCTCTCTCGGATATATGATCTAGTCGGATTGATTGATTTGAAGCATTCTGCGATCTCTATATATTTATGTATGTATGTATGTGTGTATGTCTGATTGCTTCATAGATGCATTGAGTGATCTATGCAGCTATTATGGCCCGTTTGATTGCTCAGATATGCAGTGTTAATTTAATGTTCAAAGCTTTGGTTTTTCAATAATTAGGATTATTGTCAAGCTAAAGTTTTTACCAAGCTAAGCTGAGATTATACAGCACGTATGTGTTTGCTCTTGATTTAATTGTGTTTGAGCATTAGAATTTAGATCCTATATTTGTATTCTGTTATTGTCTGTTTTATTTGGCATCCAAACTGAGGATTAGGACTTTGAGTAAGATTTTAATTCTCTTTTTGCAGATGAGATTGCCAAGTTGTTTCCTTGCCTGTTTGGACAACCTTCAGCAGTGCTGGTGCCCGGAGATGGAAAAGAATTGGGATCAGGTCAAAACTTGAAAATTGGTGTGGTGCTCTCAGGAGGCCAAGCTCCTGGAGGACATAATGTCATTTCGGGAATTTTTGGTGAGGATCTTAAGTTTCGTAATGCTTATTTTTAGTAACTTTGGGCTATATTTGTTCGTAGGGATTATTTGGGAGGATTGGATTCTAATTCTAATAACCAATTATAGTAAATTTGGTATCAAAATTTTGCTTTGGACTATAATGTGGGGATGGAGATGGAGTAATACCTCAATTAGAGGTACTATAGTATCAGTATATACACCGAACCTGTGCTTAGGGTTGAAAACAAGAATAGGCTTCTTCTTTCGAAGGCCTTTGCGACTGTAATCCTTTAAATGTATTCCCAGAAAACAAGCATATCCTTGAATAATGATTTAAATTGTTATAGATTTATCTTGGACCTTAACCTCGTGACCTATGAGGTCTTCTCATTATGAAAAGGTTGCTTTTAGTAAGCTTGCAACCGTCAGATGTGAGCCTGTTTGGCTACTACTTATAAGTTGGTTTAAGTAATTTTTTATTGTTCACGTGTTCGTTTGTGACTTATTTTTTAACTTATAAAATGACTTGTAAGTCATTTTTGAGAAGTAACAATTTATTGCTTATTTTAAAATGACTTATAAATCGGTCATTTTAAAATAAGAAAGTTTGACCAAATGTCATTTTTGTTATTTTTATAAGTCATTTTAGCTTATAAGTCATTTTAGCCAAACACCTTCACAACTTAATTTAACTTAATTTTTAACTTACAAGTAAAAATGATTCCAAACACTTTTGTTTATAAATCACAACTTAGAATGACTTATAAGTCATTTTAAATTTCAAATTATAAGTCATTTTAAAATAAGTCATTGCTGAACAGGCCCGACTCATGTGAAATACTAGCTTAGCACATCCAATGGCAGTGATATTGCTATCTCACTTAGAGGCATTTCATGCTCCTTTCAAGACCCACGGGACATCAACAATGTAGCCATTGTTTGGCACTTTCAGTTTATTGCATTAGTTGGTTTTAAGATTTGACACATGGAAGTGTACAAGGGTTTAACCGTTTAATATTTAAATTATATCTTATGCAATACTTCTATTTCTACCTGAAATTGATTCATATTTTTGTACCTTGCAAAAAAAGATTATTTGCAGGATCGTTGCAAAGGGAGCACATTATATGGTTTCAAGGGTGGACCCGCTGGGATCATGAAGTGTAAATATGTGACCTTAACCTCAGAATATATTTACCCATACAGAAACCAGGTGTGCAATTTTTTGTGTATTATTAACCCTATCAATTGAAATCTGCAATCAATTTTTTTTAAATTAGTATTTTATATTACAGAGATCTAGTTTAAGTTGGAATTTGTGACCTGTCTTCAAATTTTTTAGTGGGCATGATTATGGACTTAATGGTGAATGGGTGTCAAGTAGTTTGTAATCAGTGTAACCTGCAACATGTGCGGAAGAGCTTATATTGGATGTGCATTTTATAAGGAATTTATATTAAAGTTCTGATGTATCTGTCTCTAGAAGTACAGTCTGTAGATATTCAGAAACTACTTTGTGTTGGCTGTGTTCAACAGGATTGTCTTATGCAATCCCTTTGATTAGTGACATGTTGTTTCTAAACTGGATTGCAAACAAAGATCTAGTCAAACTTATAAAGTGTAATTTCATTTTATCAGGGTGGATTTGATATGATTTGCAGTGGGAGGGACAAGATTGAGACTCCTGAACAGGTTGGACTCTTTTTTGCCCTTCACAATAGTGTGGTTAGCCCATTATTCCGTTACATATTATAAACACGTTACACATGATTGTTAGATTTAATTCTATATGTAAGTCAATGTCAGCCAACCGAAGTTGCATGTATTTGATCTCAGTTTAAGCAAGCTCAAGAAACAGCATCGAGGCTTGATCTTGATGGGCTTGTTGTGATTGGTGGAGATGACTCGAACACTAACGCTTGCCTCCTTGCTGAAAACTTCAGGTGAACTATCTATAAAGATTAGAGACACTATAGTTGGTCCCACATGTTTTCCTTTTGAATTTTGCTCACTTGGTTGAGAGTTTCCATAATTTGTGAATTCTTTGATTGCACGACTCAGGAGTAAAAATTTGAAAACCCGGGTGATTGGATGCCCAAAGACAATTGATGGTGACTTGAAATGCAAAGAGGTCCCCGCAAGTTTCGGATTTGATACTGCATGCAAGGTTTTACTCTATGACTTTAATCATTATACTGCAAAAATCTTTATGCACCAACACTTCATGTTTTTATTGGGTTAGACATAAAAACTCTATATATGCTGGGTCCTTCTAGAAGGATATACTGGAGTTAAATAGAAGTGTGGAAGTTTAGAACTTGTTTAGATACGTATTTTGTTGTTCTTCCATAGCCTGGTTTATGCTGCTATGGGATTATCTTATGGCTTATAAAATGACAGAATCATGGGTCACGAGGTGTTTCAGTATTATGAAGTTTTCTCTCTTTTCAAATTTTTTGGCGCCCGAGGTTTGTAGGGGAGGGGTGAAATTTACAATTAATTTTTTTTATTGTCAGCATCATTTCGTCTTGATTGCTGTTTGATAGATCTCTTGGACTTTTTTTTTTATGTATATAAAGCATGTTTGAATTTATTCTTGTTTTCCCTCTTTTCATTATAATCATACTGGGAATTTTTTTCAAGTACTCATCCATCAAATATAATGTGTTCCATGTTGATCACTCACAACTACATCTTCACTAAGTCATTGTGATTTTATATGCAGATAATTATTTAGTTATATACTTATATGTTGTTATTTATGCAGATATATGCCGAAATGATTGGAAATGTCATGACAGATGCCCGCTCCACAGGAAAATATTATCATTGTAAGCATAAAGCTCCTGGAGTTTAACTTAAACAGGACCTTATGTATATTTTTTATGGCCTTTGGTCAGTTTTTCTAACTAATTCACCTCAACACATTTGTAGCAAGACCATATAATCTCCGCATTAGGATGCTGTATAGATTCTAATCTTATGGTTTTTGTCTATATCCACTGTCATTCAGTTCTTGTTGCAAAATTTTGAATAACTTCTCCTGACTTCTTCTGGCCAATTTCTTCATATGCTCGAGAATGGAACAAATGGACGTGAACCTAATTTCTGAAAATTATGTCCATATAGCACTTTTTGATTTGTGTTATATATCAGTCTAAAAATGTGTGCAAACAAGTAATCGCAGAAGGCTTCTCAAGGGTAGCATCTTTAATCCTTTTACACTTTGTCTTTTTTGATGTTGATCGTTTATGCATATGATGTAACCAGCTTAGCCACCTCAAGCTATCCACTTGAGTTCATAATACTCCTAAAGAAATAGCTACCAGGTTTTACGTCTTGTTCATATGTAGGTGCACAAGCCACTCATAAAAATAGGTTGAAACCTTTTCTAGAAACCTGTTGTCAATATGCCTTCAAGCCAGCCGGTGCATAAGTTTTTTTTCCCTTATTCTTTTTCTTGTCTAAGCCAATTATATTAATATTTATATTTCAGGAGAACTATTGGATGGCCATTTATGATCTCAATAATTAATTTAATGACTGCTTTCCCAGATACCCCTTAGTCTTTTACAATTTATATAGCTTTGCATATTAGGGTTGGTTATGGACTTTGCATTCTTAACATTGTTTCATATTTTCTGTCATCACCATATTTGTCCAATTGCATTCATCCTTAACATTGTTTGCATATTTGTTTTTCTATTAATTTGTTTATGCTTGGGGTTAGCATAAACTGTACTTATGCTACTGATTTACAGTTGTACGGCTGATGGGACGTGCTGCTTCACACATTACGTTGGAGTGTGCCTTGCAAACTCATCCAAACATCACTCTTATTGGAGAAGAGGTAGCTGGATAAAGGGTTTAACTAGTTTAGCTGATAGCTTTCTTTGTAAGCCGTCCGAAGTCTCTGAAAAGCGTCATAATTGTTGCACATAAATCAAATATTAGCACTTGTTGCAGGTTGCCAGCAAAAAGGAAACTCTAAAAAATGTCACAGACTACATTGCTGATGTGATCTGTAAGCGCGGAGGACTTGGATATAACTATGGTGTGATACTAATACCTGAAGGACTTGTTGATTTCATTCCAGAGGTAAAATCCTGGATCCAGTTTATTATAACTTATTTTTACTTGTGCGTTCCTTTTTTGGCATGTTGGCATGTTGCACAGAATCATCTGTGCTGCTGTGCACTACTGTGCACTGTATGTATTTAACTATTCGATTTACATTCCTCCTTGTTTTGCTGTCATCATTTGCAGGTGCAGCAGCTCATTGCAGAGCTGAATGAAGTTTTGGCCCATGACACTGTAGATGAAGGTGGTCTTTGGAAAAACAAACTTACACCCCAATCTCTGCAGCTATTTGAATTACTACCTTCTGCTATTCAAGAACAATTGATGCTTGAAAGAGATCCACACGGAAATGTCCAGGTGTTTATATTGAAACTACTTTGGTATTTGGTTTCATTGTTCTGAGTTGTCCCGGGCAACATGGTGATAATACCTGTCTTATACCTCCAGGTTGCTAAAATAGAGACAGAGAAAATGCTTATTCAAATGGTTGAAACTGAGTTGGAGCAGAGGAAGCAAAGGGGTGCATATAAGGGCCAATTCAAAGGACAATCCCACTTTTTTGGGTACATCTCATCTTTGTGAATTGCCAAAAATAATGAAATGTATGTTAGGATTGATATGATTACATGACGGTTTGTATCGACGAATATTATTGTTGATGAGAAGAAGAATTCATAACTGATGTTCCTTGTGTTCTGTTTGTGACTTTTATTTCTCAGTTATGAAGGAAGGTGTGGTTTGCCATCTAATTTTGATGCTACATACTGTTATGCATTGGGCTATGGTGCTGGAGCTCTCCTTCACAGCGGAAAGACAGGATTGATTTCATCGGTGTGTGTGCGCTTTTGCCCCTATATTCATCTTTGTTGATATAGTTAAACTCTATCAAGCAATATCTTGTCATTTTTGACATTGATGATTTTTGGGCAGAGACTGAAACAAATACAGTTATGAGTTACCTAGCTTTCATGCATCTGTAGGTTGGGAATTTGGCTGCTCCAGTTGAAGAATGGACTGTTGGTGGTACTGCATTGACTTCTTTAATGGATGTGGAGAGGAGACATGGTAAATTCACCGACTCTTGACCATCATGTTATCATAATTATAGATGCTCAATTTGATGGAAAAAATTTCACCCCTCAAAATTGCTAGAAGGGATGGGTAAAAATCCATGTAAAGCATATTTGCAAGAATTCTACTTCTGCTTTCTTTAAGTTCTAACGACCATATATACCTATGTTATTTTTGTATTTGACTCTAGTTATTATGTTATGCTATATGCTAACATAAGAGTCTTGGTACAATTGAAATGCTATACCTAATTATGTTTCAAGTTTATTACATGGAAAATTACATACTGTACTATATATACAATTTGACATCTCAAAATTTGATTTAAACTTGTTTTTAAAAATTAATTTATTTTTTGCAGGCAAGTTCAAGCCTGTAATTAAAAAGGCCATGGTGGAGCTTGAAGGTAGGAAATCATGCACAATTTTCCTAGTCTTGCTTCTGTCTTTTTATTAGGAAATGTACAGTTCCCCACTTTACAAGTGGAAATAATTTCTTCATGATACTTTTGGGACTAGAAAAATACAGGGGAAAGGAAAGGATAAAAAAACAAAAATAAATGGGAAAATGGGAAAAACTATCTAAATACAAATTAATAGAATAGAAAGAACAATGCTGAAATATAGTGTATTAAAATAATTAAAAAGCTCTAATTATTATTTTAGATTTCATGTTTTCCCCTCGAAGTTTCCAAGTACCAAACATGCCTCAGTGAAGTACCTCTATCTTGGTTGAGTGAACTTCTTGTTTAATGAATGGATAATTTAGTTAGTGTTGTTATTAATCTCTGACTGTGAATCTCAAACCAACTGCAATCTAACCTAGAATCATGAATTCTTCAGCTGCACCATTCAAGAAATTTCAATCCTTGCGCGAAGAGTGGGCCTTTACAAATCGATATGTCAGTCCAGGTACGCTTACAGCTTTGTCACATTACTTTTCAGCCTACTAGTACCTGTCTGATGTAATAGTACAAAGTAAATCTCAGCCATGCAACTTCTACTTTTCCTTTTACTCTTAAACTTGTCCATTTGTTGGTGATTTCTTTTTTTTCCCTTTCAATCGCAGGTCCTATTCAATTTGTCGGGCCGGCATCTGATAAAGTTAACCACACCTTATTGTTGGAGCTTGGAATTCAAGCATAGTTGCTTGGTGCAAATTTCATTTTTTTTGGGGGTTGGGGGTTGGGAATGCAAAATCTTCAAGTTCCGCACTGGTTGAGATTGTTAGTCATCATTTTTATTGTGATTTTTCTCAATTTCCCTCTTTTAGTGGATGCTTCTAGTAGACTCTTCGACATATTTGACCTTTAGGTGGGCTATAGTCGGGATAGATGAACATCATGCCCTCAATTTCTTAAGCTTTCACCTTTTGTTTTGGTTGAACAATATTTTAATCTTATATTCTACCCAAACATTGGGAGTGAATGAAGAGGAGAAAATGTATTTTGATGATTGTTTCGAGTCATTGTACTTATTTTCTTGTTGTTTGGGTACTTTGCTTTTGGTGTAGGGTTTATTCTCACCTTCTGCTGTGTACCTGGTGCCTAGTTGTAATTAAATAATTGGCGACTGAAATTAGCATATAACCAAAAAAAAACAAAGGGAAAAAGTGATATTGATGTGGTGTCACCTAATAATTGTGGTAAAGTAGTGTAATAATATAGTAGTATTGTGTGTGGGAGGTTAGTCGTGTAAAAAGTTGTGTTACGTTATTGTGGAATTTTAAGTTTTAGGGCGTAAAATTTGGGAGAATTATTGTAAGGTCATTATTTTTATATAGTGGAGATTTGGTGTTTGACCTGTGATTTTTTTTTTAGTTTTTTACATCAAATTTTAAGTTTTAGGGCGTAAAATTTGGGAGGATTATTGTAAGTTCATTATTTTGATATGGCGGAGATTCGGAGTTTGACCTGTGATTTTTTACTTTAGTTTTTTACATCAAATTTTCTGTTATTTTATATATTTTTATTTTATTGTGTAATTTAAATTGACTTAATTCCCAACATTATATATTTGAAATATCTTAAAATCGTTTCATTACATTTCTTCTATTCAAATGCAACATAATTATTATTCCTTCCATCCCATAATAACTGTCGCTTTAGCTTGATGCACATGGATTAAGAAAGTCATTTAGTGCTATCATTTATTAATTAAAATTGGTGTAAAATTTCATTACTACCCCTTTATGGGAAGTTGAAAACTATTAATACAAGGGAAAAATTTCTTGGGACAATGAGAGAAGGTAGGGGTGATATAGGAAAGTAAATAATTTATTCTCCTAGAAAGTTGTAAACGACAAATAAATTGGGAAAAAAATTTCCTTCTAAAACAACAGTTATTATGGGATGGAGGTAGTAGAAGTTTTGGCATATATATATATATATAGGGGAATGATCCATAGTATCTATTTGCTATGGATCAAAAAGTGACATATAGCATTTATACAGTAGATTTAACAAATGAATGGCTATGACATATAGCATTAGTTTTGAATTTTAGGATTAGTTTTGAATTTTAGGATTTTGCTTTTGGAATTATGTTTTGGAGAGTTTACACTTGACAGCATTATCCTAGTACTCGAATCTCTGGCTCCAATTAGCTTAATTTGTAGACTTGCAATTCCTTTTCATATGCTATAACTGTACCCACAATGAGGTCGAGCCATCCTATAGCAATTAAGTGTTTTAGCAAAAGAAAAAGTATGCAGTTTGATTCAACTAGTTGTATGTACAAATCATAATGGAGCATCTCCTTAAATAATGATTGTAATGGAGCTTAGCATTAACTGCAGATAGCTAAGTCTTAAGGTATGGATTCAAAATGTTATCAAGACACTTTTAAAGCGTTTCCTCTGGGGTTTCATACGAGCAAGGTTCACTGCACTCGCAATGGCTGCCATAAGCTGGGAACTCCTGTAAGTTTAATGCTATTAAGAGGGCGGATGATGCTGTTAACGCTCAGGCAACTCCTGTAAGTTTTATCAAATCAGCAGCAGTTGGGCCCTTAAAGTAGTTGTACTGGGCTTCAGCAGCAGCAGCAGCACCATCAATTGCTAGGAACTAAATCTGGTAGCTCTATCATGCCAAATAAATAGCATTCTGCACACACGCTACAACAATCTAAGGTTCCACTGCAGAGCCAAGGCGGTCACAACAACAAATGATGTCAAATTTGTTTCCCAGCCAGGGTCAGCAGTCACAACAGCAATCACAGCAACAAATGATGACACAGATACAATCACAGCCAGGACAATTGCAACAGCAGCTAGGTCTGCAGCAGCAGCAGCAGCCAAAGAGTCAGAGTCATTCCAGAGGCTTCATCAAGTATGTATTTCTCCACAGGTGTAATAAGCATATTTAGTATGTGATTTCATGCTTCTTGAGCTTCTTTAATATGTGTTTCATCATTTTGATAATCACTCTAACATAGCTTAAATTTTTTCCAATTTCAATTAGCTAACCAGAGACGCAAATTGGGTGTGAAAGTCTGATTAATTAATTTTCACTTGGTCCAAGTAGCTTTAGTATTTTATTAATCTACTTTTGTTATACTGTGTTGACTATTTGTCAGAAAAAGTGCAACAGATGGCTAGAGATTCTCAAATGATATAGTTTCTAGTGCGCATTTGGACTATTTCGTGCATATTTTTGTTTCAAATGATATGTTTTTGATTTGATCTCTTTTTAAAGTACTTGACATATTTGATTTCATAGAATTTGGAATTTTATATATTTGATTTGCTAGAATTTGGATTTTGATATATTTGATTTGCTAAAATTAGGAATTTGATATATCTTGTTTTGATTTGGATTTCAAATATGATTTGGAAAGATTTGAATTTTTTGATGTATTGGGGATGTGATAACCCTACTAACTGTTGATGTAATTGGTATTGCAGGAATTTAATTGAACTGATGTTGCTGTGTATTGAAGGAATTTAATTGAATTGACATGTTGCTGCGTATTGAAGGAATTTATTTTAATTGATGTTGCTATGTACTGTAAATTGTACAACAGAATTGATGTTGCGATGTACTGTAAATTGCAGTGTTGTAATTGAATTGATGTAGGTATGTAGAATTGATGTTGCTATGTACTGTAAATTGCACATATGTAATTGAATTGATGTAGGTATATACTTGATATGTACTGTAAATTGCAGTGTTGTAATTGAGTTTGGGTGTAGGTATATACTTGGTATTGCAGTCCAGGAAGTATAAGACAAACTAGGTATTGCAGTCCGCTACATAGTTGGTATTGCAGTCCATGGTGTACTGAAAGTAATATAACCGTCCGCTAGTATGTCTAGCGGATGGCATTGTAATAGCTGCACAATGATTTAGAATGGGGGCAAAAGAGTCCAGAATTTTCACTTAATACGTCCGCTAGTAAGTTTAGCGGACGGGTTTTCTCTAAATTAAATCTCATTCATTAATTAATTAATACGGATGGTTAAGATGCTATATGTCACTTTTTATTCTATAGCATATAGATGCTATGGATCATTCCCCATATATATATATATTCGTAAATGAACAATCTTACCTGGCACTTTTAAGTTGAATAGGTGGGCCTTATTATGTACTATCTTACTTTCTCACCCAAACAAAACATTCACTAAAAGACAAAAAATAATGTTAGAGACACAAACTATTCTACAAATATTTTACAAACTGCTGATGTGACATACTCCATCTTAGCATATTGTGTGGGGCCGAATACTACATTGAAACAATTTATTAATCAATATGCTGATGTGGAGTATGTTACATCAACAGTTTGTAAAATAGTTTGTGTTTGTAGCATTATTCAAAGACAAACCTTAAAGCATCCGAACAAACTTTCTACCATAAATGTGTTAACCAAACAAAAAGTTTATTCATAATTTGTAAATTGATAATTATTTAAATAGCAGTCCATTTCAAGAGTTTATCCATTTATTTTATATACCATGCTCACCCCCTTTAACGACGGACCGGGTTCATTTAATACAACCGTCGCTCATTCCGTCGCTAAAAAAGATATAAAAAAGATATACAAGGTATGTAGAATCAAGGAATAAGTCCTTGATCTTTTCTGATTTAAACAGAGATTCACAATCATGTTAAATACTTTGTTGAGATAGTAATTAAACCTTAATTATCTATAAAAAACATATAGCTTTCTAATTAAAATCCTATATCGACGTGCCTTTCTATATACATCGATCTATATATATCTACAAATATCTGGGTGGCTAAGAGTTGTTAAGAAATTAGCAAAAGTCGTCGTCTCTAACTCGTGCTTTTGTGTAACTAATTAGCAAACTATGAAATACTGTTATTAGTAAGAAATTATGTCTTTTCAGTTAGTTTTAGTTTGTATTGCAAAACTGACTTAAATAAAACAGATTTGTACTAGCAATTGTAGATATATAAATTTAGATTATGTCACTTTTTACTTAAATTTATTTATATCCGTCTTAGTTGGTCATAATTCAAAATCGTTAGATTCTATTGCACTTTTCCAAATTTTTGACTTAACATTAGGCACTTACCACAGCTTAGCTTCTTAACACCATATCAACCAACTACTAATGACATTTCATCAAAAATTGATGTCTTATTAATTCATTTAAAATTAAGAATTTAAGGTAAAAAAATAAAATAAAGAAAAGATAAAAATTTTGATCTAAATATTTTGATGGGTTAAGCAAGTTGGAGACACTTGAAAATTTTGATACTCGTTGGTGTGAGTTTAAGGAACTCCAGAAATTAAACAATCTTTAGAAACTAACACTAACTACAACCAATTACGGTGTTGAATTGGAAGAGATCATGCAATACTGTTGAATATATTGGCTCCCAAGTTAGTTTATTTATCAGTTGAGAGTTTGTATGAAAATAATGAATTTATGAGATATGTTTTCAGTTGAGTTTTTCACGTAAAACCTTAATTTGTCAACAAATACTTGGAGATATATTACACATCCCTTGAAATTATACTATTGGATAAATATAATTTGGGATGGAGAAATGGTCCATCTCCTTTGAAGCAGCTATTGTGGTCTGATCGTTACAAGCTCAATAAATTAGTAACACATGTGGCCATCGGAGACTTACTGGTATATATTTAACATTAATAGCCATACCCCCACAAGTACCCTCACCACGTCAATCTTTAATAGGTCTGGGCTGGAAGAAGACCCAATGCCAGTGCTGGAGAAGATGTACATGCATGGTGTGCTCTGCCATGGATTTTCCCCAACTCACAGAACTTGTACTACGTGATATGCCCAACTTGGAAAAATAGAGGGTGGATCGAGGAAGCATGCCCAATCACTCCGAATTATTTATTTGGAGGTGTGTCAAGTTGGAGGAGCTGCCGGAAGGACTGAAATTCATCAATTCCCTCCAACATTTGAAAATAGGAGAGATATGATGCCTAAACAATTCTGTTCGATCGGTAGATGGTGAACAAGCAGGACCCGACTTTTACAAAGTTTCCATCAATTCCCATGATGATTCAGATTAATATTATCTGAGTTGCTTTTCTATGTGCAGGCCATCATATAGCGCCTAATGATGAGACAAAAATGATTGTCCACTATCCTATATATATATATATATATATATATATATATATATATATATATATATATATATATAGAATGGATCGGGTCCGGACGGAGTTTTTTTTTTTTTTTTTTTTTTAAAACAGTTAAAAAAAAACTAAATTATGAGACCTCTTTGGTTGAAAAATCCCATGGATTAAGCAACTTAGAAGTGTTGGCTTGTATAGTTTACCAAATGCAGCATAATTATTCGAAGTTTTGGCTTGTATAGTTTACCAAAGACTTCTCTTGTAAAGGAGACTGAAATAATGTCTCTCTTTTTTTTGATAATTCGGGGTGGGAGACTGAATCTAGGACCCTTTGTTTTACAAGAGACCTTGGAGTACCAATTGAGTCGAGACCGATTGGTGACTGAAATAATGTCCACTACACTAACATCCACATCATCAAATCCTCTTCAATCCCGTAATAGATTGATGATCCATCATACATGCGTGAATCTAATGATAATAATCAAGTACAAACAGTAACATCATTTTTGTATCCCTCTTTCGTAACTATTTATTTGTCACCTAAGTACTTATTATATTTCATCAGCATTATCACTTCTTTAAAATTAATTAATTAATTAATAAAAGATATATATATATATATATAATAATTATTTTCTTGTTTCTCTTTCTTTTGGTTTTTGGGGCAATTTTTAATTGCAATCAGTCTTGGTCAGAAAATTATTTCTTTTTTAGGGATGGGTACAACATGATTAATATATATACTCCTCCAGCTAGCGTGCTCACTGATTAATCAACTTGTGTTCGAGGGCTCCATGCATGTACTCAATTATTGAGCAACTTTCGTGTGTGTGTGTATATATATATATATATATATATATATATATATATATATATATATATATATATATTCCTCCAGCTACTCCTGTACTAATACCTGACGACTAAAATTGATGATCTGCTCTGCTCTCTGCGCTCGATCGTCAATTTCTTGGCTTCTCCCTCCTTCCCTCCCGGGCTACTCCAACTCCTTCGATCGCTGCTATTCCTTTGATTACTGTTAGGTACCAAATCTTAGACCAAATATTTGATAGGTATATATATATATATATATATATATATATATATCTGTGTGTGTGTATGATGTTATGTTTGAATCGCATGTGGTTTTTCTTTTCTTTATCTCTCTTTAATTTTGACTATAGTTGCAGAGCCTGTGGGTTTCAATTCAATTCCATTTTTTGTTAATTTATGTGGCTCAAATGTTTGATTGATTGATTGAATGAATTGTTGTATACTGGGTAATGCTTAATTAGGAATATGTGAGCAGTTTAATTTTAGTAATTTTTAGTAACTTGGGTTATGTTTATATAGATTTAATCTGGTTTCTGCTTAGCAATTGGATATAAATATATTGGTGCAAAATTATATTTTTGTTCTTTACATGAGTGTACTCTCAATAACCTATATGATCAACATCAAATGAAAACTAATAATTATACCAAAAAAAAAAAAAACATTGCAAGTTGAGGGTTTGGAATTCTACCTTATTGGCCGATGGATTGTTATTCATGGTGATTGTTTCTTTAGAGCTTAACAAGTGATAGTGATGTTTTTGTGTGATACTTTTGTTGTATACTCTAGATATAAAAATGTCATTTTAGTATTTGAACCAAACTCTGTTTGAAACATTTGTGTGTTCAAAATGTTAAGCATGTGATAGTAATGATTTAATTATGCAAGCAAAGAGAGATAATATTGCATTAAGAATATCTAACTTGGAATAAGATTGTAGTTTGATATGTTTAGAGGATTTGTTTAGTGTTTTATTTAATGAAATTGTGGATGATTGTTATGATATGATATTGAATTAATGTATCTTTTTATTATGCCCTTTTTAGTAATCTTTATATTTGATTTAAACTTATAAGTCTTTATCAACAGAACACCTTCATAACTTGTTTCAATTTAGTTTCTGATTTATAAGTCAAATTGATGTCAAACGTTTTTACTTATAAGTCACAACTTAAAATAACTTAGATGTCAAATTATATTTTAACTTTAAGTCATTTTAAAATATGTCGTTGACGAACAGGCTCTTAGATTTGCCATTATAAATATAAATGTACGTGTGACACTTGCACTCTCATATACAACATATATGCAACAAGTACGGCTAACAAAAAGTAGAAAATGAAAATCAAACACATCCAAAATTGCCCACATGAGGCCATGCACGAGTCATTTCATTTTTGTTGGAAGTTTTGACCTGCATAGTTTACCAAAGACGTACTGTAGACTCAAATATTAATAATGTCCACTGATTAAGCAACTTGTGTACATGTTGTAGGGATCGACCCCGTCCATGTGGTCATTGATTAAGTGTTACTGTTTTTGCCTTCAAGTTTCTCATAGCCGTGTATTTGGAGAACTCCAAGCAGATAAGCATTTCTAGTACTATAAAAGGGAGACGCGCATACCTACATCATATATATAAATGGCCGAGGCTGTTGTCTCTTTTGTTGTGGAAAATATTAGTGATTTATTGAATGAAAAAGCTCAAATTCTGAATGGAGTGATCAGTGGTCAAGTTGAAGAAGTTGTTGCCAAGTTTAGATGGATGCAGAGCTTCTTATGTGATGCCGATGCAAGGCAGAAAGAAGAAAGAGTCAGCAGATGGATTGCAGACTTGCGAGAGCTTGTCTACGACGCCGAAGATAAACTTGAAAGCTTTGTTCTCAAAGCTTCATCCTTAAAGAAAGGAGGCACCAAAAACATAATCAAGAGATGCGTTTGTGTCCTTGATAATGAATGTGTGTATCGTCACAAATTTTGGCAGGAGATGGAAGCTATTCAAAGAAGGATGGCTGAGCTTTCAACTCGTTTACATGAGTATAACATCAAATCAATAGCGCCAGTTGCAGCATCCTCAAGTACTTGGTCCAATGAAACACCAGGCAAGTTAAAACGATTTTACTCTCATGTTGTTGTTGAGCCACAAGTTGTGGGGTTGCAGGAGGATGTAGAAAGCTTGGTGGCGCATTTGGTGAATGAAAGTGACGACGAGTGCTACCGAGTTGTGTCCATATGCGGAATGGGCGGTATAGGTAAGACCACTCTTGCTCAAAAAATATACAATCATCCCACTATCAAGACTCACTTTTCAGGTAATTTAGCTTGGGTTTCTATATCACAAAAGTGGGAATTGAAAAATGTGTTGCAACGAATCATTTTTTGTCTTGTTCAAGACCTAAAGCAAAGAAATGAGATTATGAAATTCGAAGATGACAAAATAATGGCGTATTTGCATCAACTCCAACAAAGCAGAAAGTGTTTAGTAGTTCTTGATGATATTTGGTCAACTGATGCTTGGGATGGTCTAAAAGCTGCTTTTCCAATTCAACATTTGAAAAGCAAATTAATGCTTACAAGTCGTAATGTCCAAGTTTCTAAGCACGTTGATCCAAAAGGCTTCCTTCACCAGCCACGGCTTTTAAATAAACAACAAAGCTGGGAGCTACTTCAGATGAAAGCAGTTCCAAAACAAAATTCTTTCGGTAAAGTATTACTTTTACTCCCTGCAGTCTTTATATTATTAAATTCTATCGACTCCTAATCTTAATCAACTCATCGTGCTTTTTTATTAAATAAAATGTATGCCGTGCAAAGAACACATGAATATATGTACACACATTTTTTAGATAATACTTCATTCGTTCTAAAAAAAAATAATAAGATTATTATTTACTTTTAAAAGTTATTTTAAAAAATTTCAAACTTAAAAATGAGATAAATTATTGAAACTTATAAATCTTACAATGAGTCTATACTTTTGAAATAATTTAAAATATTCATTATTATATTGACTACAACTAAATGAATTTATGCCCTTTTTGAACTTGAATTTTTTTGAAATTGACGTCAAAAAGTCCATAATGATCTTATACTCTTGAACTGAAAATCATAATTAAAATTCTCTATATTGAATATGGTTAGGGCTGTAAACGGACATATTTGAATTCGAATATACTAATATTCGTATTCGTATCCGAAAAATAATATTTTATCCATATTCGTATATGATATTCGACGGATTTCTTAATGGTACCATTCGAATTGGATATTCGAAAATTATTTGAATTCAATTATTATCCGTTTCCGAATCCGAAGTCAGTAGTATAATTAATTAAAATTAGTATATAAATGATTTAAAATTTGAGAAATTACTAATATGATATTAATATAACATAACACAATTATCAACTATATTATTAAATTATTAAATTCAGAAGAACAAAAATTAATCACTCTATTTAATAAAATATCTTTATGAAAGATATTAAAAATATTATAATTTTATAATAAGACCCGTTCGGATAAATATGTTGGCCGACAGATGTTAAACGGATACGAATATACATGTATTCATATCCTTAACCGTTTATTTGCGAATATTTCTAATCGAATACGAATAATAACCGCTTTAAACGAATACGAACATGAACGAATATCCTATTTTTCGATTAACATTTACAACCCTAAATGTGGTCACAAAATTTGTTGAATTATGGATTTTTTTTTGGTGGTATATTTATACTAATCAATATTATTTTATCTTATTTTTCGTGGAACGATTAGTGTCGTCCTTTGATGTCTATACACTAGTCTGCGGTAGTGTTCGATATTATCTTATTGTCTCTTTTTGACCTTTATCTCTTTTTCGCGCATAAGTTATGTTGTTTAATACTTTAATTGACAAAAACTTTTCCAACCTCTTTTTACCTTTTTTTTTTTAAAAACATTGCGCCAACTCTTTTTTAAAAAAGAGGCTCTCCATTACTATTTTACCCTCACTACCTTAATTTCATATTTTTAATTATTCATTCCACTTCTCACACTACACCAACCACCACTACCCACCACCACCTCTCACCACAACCACCCATCACCACCCACCCCATCATTCACTGCAATTATGGTGCATATGATTGCAATTATTTTGGAATTAATTCTAAGATGAAAGTTAATTCTATGGATTGTTGATTTTATTTTAAGAAAATCTATCTAAAGTCTTAAAAATTTAGATATGTTTTAATGTAGCCTGTTCGGCTGTTCAAATGGAAAAGGGATATTTAATTTCTAAACATGAAAAAAGTCAATTTAATAGTACGTATAAGAATTCTAAATATTCTTGATTTATAAAGCTAATGAAATCCAAAAATACTAAACCAAACATAACCTAACCAACTATCATGCATATCGTACATTTAGAAGCTCGATCATATATGCAAGATATTGTATTGGCAGTTAATTAATGTACAAGAGAATACACAATTTTTTTATATTCCATTTCAAATTGTATCTAGCTAGCTAGGTTCATCATTTATTTAGCGTCGATGAAACATAATATAGATTCTTCAGATATTTTCAAGCAGCAATAAAAACTTGCACTTATTTTGTTTTTGTTTCAATTGGTTTTAGACACCGGATCATATGTTAAAGAGATGGAAGAGTTAGGCAGGGAAATGGTTGGACATTGTGCGGGTCTTCCATTGGCTATAGTTGTGTTGGGAGGAATTCTTGTAACGAAACCTACATTGACTGAATGGGAGAAGGTGCATCAAGAAATTCAGTCATCCATTAGGAGTGGTAAACGAATGGGAGAAGAACATCAAAGAGAAGTATTAGACATTTTAGTTTTGAGTTACAATGATTTACCATATCAATTGAAGCCGTGCTTTTTATATTTGAGTAAATTTGGCGAAGATGCTGAGATAAATGCAGAGAAGCTATATCAACTATGGATTGCAGAAGGTTTGGTATTGTCGAGTGATCGAAGGGATGATGAAACAATGATGGAAGTGGCTGAATCTTATTTGGCAGAACTGGTGCACAGGTGTATGGTTCAAGTGAAATTTGGGATGAAGAGTTATCACTTAGAAAGTTTGGATCTTGTCGCCTTCATGACCTTATGACAGACCTATCAATATCCAGAGTAGTAGAAGAAGATTTTTTCAAGGTCTTTGATCTTCGAAGAGGCAGTGATTATCATCATGATGAGCAATCTGTGGAATATTTTGTTTACACTCGACGACTTGTTATTGTTTATTTCGAGGGTGGAGAATCTAGAGATATGAGGAGTATCATCTCGTCAAGGAAGGATGCCAGTCGAAGCTTACGATCAGTCTTATTGTTCAGTGTTGGGGGGTGGAGAATGGAACGTTCGCCACCCATATTTAGAATATTGAATCAAATTGCCAACTTCAGGTTATTGAGAGTTTTATCTTTTGATGGATTTTTATATGTTGATGAGGCTTACTCGTTGAAAGTGGTTGTGCCCGCTATTCGTTATTTGATTAAGCTACCAAAAGTATTAGGTACTCTTGTTCACTTAAGATATTTGAGTTTAAGGGACACCTTAATGCTGAAGTTTCCAACATTTATAGAAAACCTAGAGCAGTTGCAAACCCTTGATTTGCGCTTTAGGGGAGGGATTTTCTATCTTTCATGTTCAGCAAAACATATAGTGCCAAAGATGGAACACTTGCAGCATCTATATTTACCATACTATGATGATATAGTCGATGACAAGGGAAAATTAAAATTAGGGTTTGATGGGTTAAGCAAAAAGTTGGAGACACTCGAAAACTTTGATACTCGTTGGTGTAAGGTTAAAGATCTGCAGAAATTAAACAGTCTTCGGAAACTAACGTTAACTACAACCAATAACCGTGTTGAATTGGAAGAGATCATGCAATACTTGAGTAAGGCCTCCAGCTCTCTCCGGTACACATCCCTTACAATTAGACTATTGGATGAATATAATTTGGGATGGGGAAATGGTTCATCTCCTTTGAAGCAGCTATTGTGGTCTGATCGTTATAAGCTCAATCTATTACGAACACAAGGGGTCATTCGAGACTTACTGGTATTTGACAATAATAGCCATACCGCTACACGTACCCTCACCACGTATATCTTTGAAAGATCTGGGCTGGAGGAAGACCCAATGCCAGTGCTGGAGAGGATTCCTACCTTGCGTAAACTCTTTTTCTGGAATGATGCGTTTCTCGCGAGGGAAATGGTGTGCTCTGCCATGGGTTTTCCCCAACTCATACATCTTGTACTACATCATATGCCCAACTTGGAAAAATGGAGGGTGGATCGAGGTAGCATGCCCAATCTCTCCAGCTTAATTATTTTCAAGTGTGTCAAGTTGGAGGAGCTGCCGGAAGGATTGAAATTCATCAATTCCCTCCAACAATTGGAAATATTTGGGATGCCTAAACAATTCTGTGATAGGATTCGATCTGTAGATGGTGAACAAGGACCCGACTTTTACAAAGTTGCACACGTGCCGTCCATCAATTTCTCTTAGGATTAATATTGAAAATTGATATTTTGACAAGTAAATTTGATAGTTACATAAGTTTTTCCTCACATGAATAGTAAGTGGAATGTATCTCATGTGAGAAAGGATTTGATGGAACTATTAAATTTACTTGTAAAAATATCAATTCTCTTAATATTATGCAGATTCTTTTCTGCTAGCTCTCATGTATTCCAGATCATCTTGAGAGAGGAGATAGAGAATCAACTAATATATATGTACTTCCATTAGTTACATGCATGTACGTACTATATATGGACTCGTAAAACCTTTCCTCATAGCTTAAGCTTAATTGTTGATTGTTGTGTATATAGAGTAAAATCCTTATTTAGAAATACTCTATATAAGAATAACTTTTATAATATTATAAAAAAAATTGGTCCCAATTTGGGCCAGTTATAAATAGGAATAACATTTAAATTGTAATATGTTATATACTTTAAAATTCTCGTATTAATAAACTATACCTCTATATAGTAATAATTTCATATATATATATATATATATATATATATATATATATATATATATGAGAGAGAGAGACAATATTAATTTTAAAAGACTATATTTTCTATAAAAGACTATATTTCTTATAAAGAACTACATTTTCATATAAAAGACTATATTTCCTATAAAGAACTGCATATTCTTATAAAAGGTTATATTTCCTATAAAAGTTCATATTTTCCTATAAAAAATTACTTTGTATAAATATTTTTTGAATAATAATTATTAGCGAGTTCTTATTGATATTTTTGTTAAAGTGGATATTTTTCAGTGTTAGGAAAATATTTTGTATTAATATCTCTATTTAGTAATAACCTCTTAATTAGAATACAAATAGTTTGATCCTAAACCTATTCCTAAATAGAAATTTTACTGTATAATTAATATTTCATATTGCCAAATTGGAGTCTACTATATATTTACACTTGTCCAAATGAGGCCTCATCTTAGGTTGGGACTAACAATTTTTAAACAAAAAAGGGTCATAATCTTTTTGAAATATTGACACATGTACCCTTTTTCCTTACTAATTAACGCATGGAATGTAAAAACAGTATACATATTTGAAGCAACATTTGAGGAAGTGATATTCATATATATTTTAGAGAGAGAAATTGGGTATTTAATTTTGTTGCTTCTGCACCTCATTCTTTCAGATACTCCCTCCGTTATAGTTTTAGAAAATTATTTTTATTCTTAAATATAAGTCGTTTGAGAATTTCAAGTAAACATTAATTACTTAGTTTCCAATATTACCCCAAGTAATAAATATAACTTTGGTTCTCTCGCCATTTTTTGCCCAAAAAATAATACTCTTTTTCCAATACAAGGGTAATATAGACAATTGATAGTATATTAAATGTTTTATAATCATTTTCTTAATACTTGTGCACAACTCTAAAACGACTTATATTAAGGAACGGAGGGAGTAACTAACTAATTAAGTACCCCATGCTTCGATCATGTTACTACTGCAAGCAAAATCCTTTCTTTAAATACTAAGTGTAAAAATTTTCCTGCAAATGACATTAAAAAATTGGCATGCATGCAGGTAGCCTATAAAAGATGACTATTAACGGATTCTATGGAATAATATACAAGAACAATGATGATATTCATCTTTGTCATGTCTTTATAGCTTTACATTTGAAATTACTCTTTGATTGAATAGGCACTGATTTCAACACGATCAGTTCTACTTCAGATCGAATATATAACAACCCTCTCGGTAGGTATATCTCTTTTCCAGCATCACGTATACTCATAAAAATACTCTATCCATTTCAAGATATAAGGTCAAATTTGACTTTTTGAAGTCAAATCGAGTCATTTTCAAACTTCAAATCTGATGCAACTTAGTATTTAAATTTTAAAATAATTAATCTTGTAATTAATACTACTTCTTAATGATTTATAAATAGTCACTTGTAATTGGCTGAAATTGAGTAAAATTACTATTGTAATTTTCAATACCGATGGAGTTATCATTTTTACTCGTTAAAGCTACTCCACGGCCGTATAACTTCGTAGTGATGAGCCGCATTTCATTTGCATTTTTCGAACAATAATTGCTTCCTCTCCTAAAGACCGCAATCTGAGAGGCAAATCCTGGCTCCACACCATCAACTCCGCCAATGCCTAAGACCGCAATATGCTTCATAGCATTAAATAATTCACAATTTGTAGTGTAGAATAATTAGGAAACAAATGCCTAAGAACCACCAGACAAATTATTAAAGGATGAACACATGCAATAAAGTATGAGGAAATGTAATTAAACACAGAACAATACCTCTAAGCAAGATCCGATATCAAATCCATACAAGCGAGAATCGAAAAGTGTGATTGAACCATTGTATAGCAGTGCTGCCACTACAGCTTCTGAATTTGTGGCTAGTTTTGAATGAAGTGTCTGCATCATTAATTACAGATCGTTATATATTGGGTTTGCCAAGAGATCGAGTTTAAATCACTGATAAACATCAGGAATTGATTGCTCATGTAATCATAAACAGTTACTCGATTTAAAAAACAACAAAAAGATATCTAGTCACTAAACACACCAACGAAGAGATTATAGAAGAGATATGAAGAATAGAGAGAAACATAAAAGATAGAAAAGAGATCAAATCAAGAAAATTAGATATAAAGCGTTTGAACCTTGGCTGCACGGGCAAGACCTTTCTGTGAAATATCAACACCAACAATTTTCTCCAAAGAAGTCGGATATGCTAACAAAGAATCCAATAAACTTCCAGACCCACATCCAAAGTCAACCTGCATTGCCAACAAAGATAGTTTCAATCTCTATATCAAGTCCGGTGATCATTAAACAAAAATGATATGCTCATACCAAAGAAGAAGCGCAAGATTCTTTAATATGTTGCAATGCAAATTCAACACGTTGTTTTGATAGAGGAGGCCTGAACAGAGCCTGCTCCATCCTCTCCTCCAAGGGCTCCATCACTCGCAACAAAGTTACTGAATACTCCAAGCTACAGGCACCTGCCAAAAATTAGATTAAAAAAATCCCATTACTCAAAAAAACAGCATCAAACACAATATAGTCACAGTTGATAAACATAGAATTACAGGATGACTCACTTGAAGACAATAACGAAAGAGTTCTTTCAGAATCAGCAGCAGCAGCCATAATCAACTCTTGAGGAGGCAACTCCATATTATAACATGTAGACTGACACACAGACATCTGTATCACAACTGCTTCAAGATGGGGGACCACGGCATTGACCCCTATCTCAAACTCAAATTCCTCACTACTTTCAACAAGTTCTTTCTTGCATTCTCCCTCTGTCAATAAACATATGTTATACCTTATGCATACCAAAGACCCAGTAGATGGAGAAATTCCAGAGTCCTGATTATCAATGTTTATCCAAAAAACTGTTTCTTGGGACGTAACATTTTGCTGAGTCCTGCAGTCAGAATCAACCAATCTGCTAGCATGAGTCCTAGTTCAAAAACTCCTTGAAGAAGCATTCAGGATAAAACTGGATAGCAAGTTCCTCTCCGAATGCAGTCAACTTTTCAATAGACATATCTAGTTTCTTGAAATATGTGTTGAACCATAAGAGAATTTTCAAAGCAGCATTCTGGATGGCATCACTCTGCTTCTTTAACGATTCTTTTGGTGTACACTGCATAATCAATTCCTGAGTCTTTGAATATATTTTTACTTCACATTTAAAAGTTCTTTCAGATTCTACAGCACAAACAGCAAGACCACATCCATTTGTTTTCTGTTCGCTTGACTCTGTAACCTTTAACTTCTTGTGTGATCCGGATAAATCTGACAACGATTTCAAGGGGCTATTAGCAGTTGAGAAGACAGGTTCAGATAAACGGTGCTGACGGCAGAATAGAACAGATTTGTACTAGCAATTGTAGATATATAAATTTAGAGATTATGTCACTTTTAACTTAAATTTATTTATATCCGTCTTAGTTGGTCATAATTCAAAATCGTTAGATTCTATTGCACTTTTCCAAATTTCTGACTTAACATTAGGCACTTACCACAGCTTAGCTTCTTAACACCATATCAACCAACTACTAATGACATTTCATCAAAAATTAATGTCTTATAATTAATTCATTTAAAATTAAGAATTTAAGGTAAAAAAATAAAATAAAGAAAAGATAAAATTTTTGATCTAAATATTTCATTTTGATTACTCCCTCCATTCATATATGTAGGTCGTTTTGGACTTTTTTTGTTATTCCTAATTATTTGTCGTTTGTGGTAATCTAGGAGAATTGATCACTATTTTTCCCAAATTACCCCTTATTACTCCACCTAATTTTTTGATCCATATTTATCATTATCCTATACTACTCCTCTAAGGTGCTGTTTGTTTACATCTGATTGCCTCTTAATGGATTGTCTCTTATTCGCTAAGAGGCATGATGCTGTTTGTTTTGTTTTTTGTTACCTCTGAATGCCTCTTAATCGGTAAGACAGAAAATGAAATCTTAATAATTAAGAGGTACCTCTTAATGAAATTTTTTTGATAATTTTTTTTATATAAATATATTCAACAATATTATGCACTCATTTTTATTAAATTGAATATTTAAAATTATTAAATAAAATTTTACCCTTTAAAATGGTAAAATAATGTCATTAGGAGACAACTTACTTTTTTGTTACCAAATAATTTTTTAGATTCAGACCTCATAACCATTCAGATGATCTAATTTATTAAGACATCATAATCATTCAGATCTTAATTCCCAGATTTATCAAACACAACCTAAGTCTTTCTCTCCTTCTTCCAATAAAACTCTTTCATTATGAGATAAGTGAGGTGAAGGGTATTATAGAAAATTGATAGTATAGTTAATGCTGTTCAATTATTTTCTTAATTCTTGTACACATGTCTAAAACGACTTATATTAAGAAAACGGAGAGAGTACAAAAGTATTTTGATGGGTTAAGCAAGTTGGAGACGCTCGAAAATTTTGATACTCGTTGGTGTGAGTTTAAGGAACTCCAGAAATTAAACAATCTTTGGAAACTAACAGTAACTACAACCAATAACCGTGTTGAATTGGAAGAGATCATGCAATACTGTTGGCTCCCATTTTGGTTGATAGTAGTTGGGGGAATAACATTCATAATTATTGTTAGTGGTTGGGGGATGACATTTAATGTTATTTTTCTCCTATATATAAAAGGGAGCTCTGGTTCCTCATTTCAATACACCACAACAAAGAGAGCAATACCAACGTTAGAGAGCAAGAGAGGTAGAGAAAGAAGCTCTAGTAAGTACTTTGAGGATTAGTAAGATAGAAAGGTAAATAGAAAATAAACAGTTAGTTTATTTCTCATTTTAGAGTTTGTTTTCTCCATATTATTTTCATAGTCCACGTAAAATTTATAATTCATACAGTAGTGTACTTATATTTATCTCTTAATTTCTCAACAAATACTTAGAGAGTACACATCCCTTAAAATTATACTATTGGATAAATATAATTTGGGATGGGGAAATGGTCCATCTCCTTTAAAGCAGCTATTGTGGTCTGATTCGTTACAAGCTCAATAAATTAGTAACACATGGGGCCATCGGAGACTTACTGGTATATATTTAACATTAATAGCCATACCCCCACAAGTACCCTCATGCACGACGTTAATCTTTAATAGGTCTGGGCCGGAAGAAGACCCAATGCCAGTGCTGGAGAAGATGTACATGCATGGTGTGCTCTGTCATGGATTTTCCCCAACTCACAGAACTTGTACTACGTGATATGCCCAACTTGAAAAAATAGAGGGTGGGTCGAGGAAGCATGCCCAATCTCTCCGAATTATTTATTTGGAGGTGTGTCAAGTTGGAGGAGCTGCCGGAAGGATTGAAATTCATCAATGCCCTCCAACATTTGAAAATAGGAGGGATATGATGCCTAAACAATTCTGTTCGATCGGTAGATGGTGAACAAGCAGGACCCGACTTTTACAAAGTTGCACACGTGCCGTCCATCAATTCCCACGATGATTCAGATTAATATTATCTGAGTTGCTTTTCTATGTGCAGGCCATATCTATCATATTAGCAAGGATCAAGTGCATACCCCTTATCTTACTCACCCGTGTTCACCCCCCTTTAGGCGACAGTTTTGGTCATACAACCGTCGTCTATACTTTTAGCGACGCTATATGTTGCCTGTCGCTAAAAGTATAGTCGATTGTATGACCAAAACCATCACCTAAAAAGAGGTGAGCACAGATGAGTAAGATAAGGGGTATGTACTTGATCCGGACCGTCTATCATATATACATTTATTTACTATGTGCAGGCCATCATATTCATATAGCGCCTAATGATGAGACAAAAGTGATTGTCCACTATATATGTAAGACCCCGAATTTTATGAAATAAAAGTATTCAATTTTTCTATTCAGTAAATGGTTAAATTGATAAAAGTTTAAAGTTATGAGTGAAATATGATTTTTTTTCAAAATAAGCAAGTGGTTATAAAATAATCATTGTTGTCGGGGAATATTCGTTTGGTCGTGGAATATTCTTTCTGTCGGGGAATATTCGTACGACGGCGCAGCCATTTGTGGGCCCCATAACGAATAACTGCCGGGTGAAGAAAACGACAAATTTAAGTTTTTACAAATAACGGCGTAGTTGTTACCGTTAACACTGTTGGAATATCTGGTGGTTAAAATACAGTAATACGCGTTATTGCACAGTAGCACACGGTATTGCATAGTATTTTTGAAATTATTGATTCTTACGAAGGAAGGCACTACTCAATAATTGTTGCAGTAATTACTGTTCAATATTTTATTTTATTGATTCAATAATTGCTACGTTGAAATTTTGTATTATTGTTTTTCAATAATTGTTGCTGCACAATATTTTCCATTATCAGATCAATAATTCATATTATTTGAATAGTATTATTAGATAGCATTATTGGCAATGTCTAGAAAGTTCTGTCTAAGGAGAGGTTTGGTCATCTAATTGCGCGCCAGTAAGGAGAAATCCTTATTGGAAAGCCCCCTCTTTCCTGGGAACGGCCTGGTTGTCATAAATGTGATTCTGTAATATTATTTGTGAATAATTAACTATTGATTCATATGATAAGAAAATATTTATTTTATGTGGATATAAATGAGGGATATATTTTTGTGGTTAAAAAAATGAAGGAGTTAATGTTGAGATTTTTATCCGTATTTTTGTCGGAATGGAGGTATTAAAAATTAGGGTTTTTGAGATATTTTGCGGGGGTTATAATTTTTAATCCGACCGTTGGATCGTGGTAATTTTTGGATATGTTATACATATATAAGTTGAGTATATGCCCACAAATTTTGAACCGTTAAAAATGAACGTATGATTTGTTATGAATTTTACGAGATGACTGGTTCAGAAATTGTTGAATTTTTGGAGTTTATCATTTTGGTGGAAAATTCTAGAATTAGTGGGCCCCACTTGTGGTTGGTGAAGAAATGTGCTGAATTATATTTCAAATGTGGTGGGTGGGAATAGTAGCAGGTAAAGCCACCAGGTTGCAGGTCAAACCTACCAAAATTTTCCTATAAATAGAGGGCTAAGTTAGAATTGAAAATCACACCAGAAACATAAGTTTTCTCTCTTTCTCTCTCTAGATTATTGAGTGTATTTTGTGAGTATTTAGATACTCTGTGAGTTTCTATTCATCAGTGCAAGTTTCCTTCAGCCTTATACCGATCAGAAGTACTGCTCTTTTGAGGTAAGGGATAGTAAGGGATTGTATGGGATTGTGAGGGATAGTAAGGGATTGTATGGGATTGTGAGGGATAGTAAGGGATAGTAATGGATTTTATTGTGGAATTTTTATCTTTTGTGTCGGGGTTACTATTCATGAGTTACTATTCACGATTTACTATTCATGAGTTACGAATATTACTCTTGAGGTTAAAACAATATGTTAATCATATTATTTTTATCATCATATATAACATTTTTATAACCCTGATGTTGAAATTCTCTTTCACTGGAGTGTAAAGATGGATAGATTATTGGTATGATCATGACTAGGGTTCTCTTTGGCCTGTAGTGCAAAGTTGAATTGTGACTGGTATGATCATGACCATTGAATTTATAATTGAATATCTTAAGCTTAAGTGCAATGGTGAATTGATCAACATGGTTATAATTATTGTTTATATAAATTCTGAAATGATTATATATTTCTTTGAGATATGAATATATTTGGCCTGTAGTGCAAATATGAATTGTTGATGAATATCTTTGGCATGTAGTGCAAAGATGGCCTGTTGATGAATATCTTTGGCCTGTAGTGCAAAGATGAACTGTTGTTGAATATCTTTGGCCCGTAGTGCAAAGATGGTTTGTTGATGAATATCTTTGGCCCGTAGTGCAAAGATGGATTTGTTAGTATGATTATAAACAGGAACTGTGATTTGGTATAACCATGATCTTTGATGTTTCAGGTAAAGACAGGTGATGAAAATATTCTTCGTCCTGGGTGCGAAGAAAAATTTATAGTCACAATTATGATTATGAGTTATTCATATGATTGTGGAAAGGAACTATTGAGTGATGTTACATGGATAAAACATTGTTGGTGGATTTTTAACATGGAAGAGATAATGGACTTTATGGTCTATTTGACTCTTCTAATGGATTGCATGTTCCGCTGCAACTATGGTTGAAATTTTTATCATTTACCATATGTTCTAAATCTCTGATTTATTATTGATGAAGGCTATTGATAATTTAATTATCTTTAGTCATGATATTCTTTACTGAGCTAGTTGTGCTCACCCTTTTGCTTCACAATTCCTTTCAGGTAATAAGAGTGTAGCTGGGTCGAGCGAGGGTAACGGGGAAATAGAACGGTGGTTTCTAGCTGTGGATGTTCTCTCGAAGCAGTATAGAAAAGTTCATTTAGTAGTTATATTTGGTGAAGAAAATAGGGTGAGGCGAACCCAACGTTGGAAGGGTGTTTTGTCACTATCATACAAGATGTCTAATGACATACAACCTCGTGTCATCATAAGACATGATTGTGCACATCCGCTTGCCGAGTATATCTACAAGCACTATCTATATAATCTTGGTGTTTGTTTGAAGTATAATTATCAGTTAGATACAGTGGAGATAATGATAAGTCAAGAGAAGACTCACCATTGGGAAGAATATGATAGTAATCTTTTCGTTTTTCTTTGGGGTCTATTGGGTCAACCAAGGATAATTCTGTGGTCATATGATATCTATCATAACCTAGATGCGTGGCCTCCCATGTACGAAGGTTTCCTTCAGCACTTCCCAAAGATTCTAATTTCTAAAACAGTTTTTGACTATACCTTTATGTAAGGTGTTATTGTGAGGTGATGTCCACGGTTGGAACATGAGTCACATTTGGTATATATTTGTATCCAAACTCACAGCATATGTGTTGTTGTATTTTACACGACAATTGTTGTAGTAAAGTTGTAGTTATTTTCTGTACCATGTATTTGACGACTCAGAATGGGTTGGGTGGAATGGACCTATTTTGGGGTTGTCACAGGTGGTATCAGAGCTTAGGGATATGATCTTTGGCGGAGATCGGGGAATATAACTAGGAGGGGAGAGATGAGTAAATCCTTCGCTAGTGTGTCCTACCTAAGCTTATTTGTTGGTCAGTCATAATATCGAGATATTATGTGATATGTTAATTTGTTAAATTAACCCTTGTTTTGAAGCTGTATTCTAGAAAGATATCTGAAATACAGGAGATGAGCAATGGAGAAATCATGATGATAAGGAAGATGGAATCTGCAATGAAAGCAAGGTATTCTCAACTCTTTGAAATACCAGGTACGTAAATTTCGGGGACGAAATTTCATAAGGAGGGGAGATTGTAAGACCCCGAATTTTATGAAATAAAAGTATTCAATTTTTCTATTCAGTAAATGGTTAAATTGATAAAAGTTTAGAGTTATGAGTGAAATATGATTTTTTTTCAAAATAAGCAAGTGGTTATAAAATAATCATTGTTGTCGGGGAATATTCGTTTGGTCGTGGAATATTCTTTCTGTCGGGGAATATTCGTACGACGGCGCAGCCATTTGTGGGCCCCATAACGAATAACTGTCGGGTGAAGAAAACGACAAATTTAAGTTTTTACAAATAACGGCGTAGTTGTTACCGTTAACACTGTTGGAATATCCGGTGGTTAAAATACAGTAATACGCGTTATTGCACAGTAGCACACGGTATTGCATAGTATTTTTGAAATTATTGATTCTTACGAAGGAAGGCACTACTCAATAATTGTTGCAGTAATTACTGTTCAATATTTTATTTTATTGATTCAATAATTGCTACGTTGAAATTTTGTATTATTGTTGTTCAATAATTGTTGTTGCACAGTATTTTCTATTATCAGATCAATAATTCATATTATTTGAATAGTATTATTAGATAGCATTATTGGCAATGTCTAGAAAGTTCTGTCTAAGGAGAGGTTTGGTCATCTAATTGCGCGCCAGTAAGGAGAAATCCTTATTGGAAAGCCCCCTCTTTCCTGGGAACGGCCTGGTTGTCATAAATGTGATTCTGTAATATTATTTGTGAATAATTAACTATTGATTCATATGATAAGAAAATATTTATTTTATGTGGATATAAATGAGGGATATATTTTTGTGGTTAAAAAAATGAAGGAGTTAATGTTGAGATTTTTATCCGTATTTTTGTCGGAATGGAGGTATTAAAAATCAGGGTTTTTGAGATATTTTGCGGGGGTTATAATTTTTAATCCGACCGTTGGATCGTGGTAATTTTTGGATATGTTATACATATATAAGTTGAGTATATGCCCACAAATTTTGAACCGTTAAAAATGAACGTATGATTTGTTATGAATTTTACGAGATGACTGGTTCAGAAATTGTTGAATTTTTGGAGTTTATCATTTTGGTGGAAAATTCTAGAATTAGTGGGCCCCACTTGTGGTTGGTGAAGAAATGTGCTGAATTATATTTCAAATGTGGTGGGTGGGAATAGTAGCAGGTAAAGCCATCAGGTTGCAGGTCAAACCTACCAAAATTTTCCTATAAATAGAGGGCTAAGTTAGAATTGAAAATCACACCAGAAACATAAGTTTTCTCTCTTTCTCTCTCTAGATTATTGAGTGTATTTTGTGAGTATTTAGATACTCTGTGAGTTTCTATTCATCAGTGCAAGTTTCCTTCAGCCTTATACCGATCAGAAGTACTGCTCTTTTGAGGTAAGGGATAGTAAGGGATTGTATGGGATTGTGAGGGATAGTAAGGGATAGTAAGGGATTGTATGGGATTGTGAGGGATAGTAAGGGATAGTAATGGATTTTATTGTGGAATTTTTATCTTTTGTGTCGGGGTTACTATTCATGAGTTACTATTCACGATTTACTATTCATGAGTTACGAATATTACTCTTGAGGTTAAAACAATATGTTAATCATATTATTTTTTATCATCATATATAACATTTTTATAACCCTGATGTTGAAATTCTCTTTCACTGGAGTGTAAAGATGGATAGATTATTGGTATGATCATGACTAGGGTTCTCTTTGGCCTGTAGTGCAAAGTTGAATTGTGACTGGTATGATCATGACCATTGAATTTATAATTGAATATCTTAAGCTTAAGTGCAATGGTGAATTGATCAACATGGTTATAATTATTGTTTATATAAATTCTGAAATGATTATATATTTCTTTGAGATATGAATATATTTGGCCTGTAGTGCAAATATGAATTGTTGATGAATATCTTTGGCATGTAGTGCAAAGATGGCCTGTTGATGAATATCTTTGGCCTGTAGTGCAAAGATGAACTGTTGTTGAATATCTTTGGCCCGTAGTGCAAAGATGGTTTGTTGATGAATATCTTTGGCCCGTAGTGCAAAGATGGATTTGTTAGTATGATTATAAACAGGAACTGTGATTTGGTATAACCATGATCTTTGATGTTTCAGGTAAAGACAGGTGATGAAAATATTCTTCGTCCTGGGTGCGAAGAAAAATTTATAGTCACAATTATGATTATGAGTTATTCATATGATTGTGGAAAGGAACTATTGAGTGATGTTACATGGATAAAACATTGTTGGTGGATTTTTAACATGGAAGAGATAATGGACTTTATGGTCTATTTGACTCTTCTAATGGATTGCATGTTCCGCTGCAACTATGGTTGAAATTTTTATCATTTACCATATGTTCTAAATCTCTGATTTATTATTGATGAAGGCTATTGATAATTTAATTATCTTTAGTCATGATATTCTTTACTGAGCTAGTTGTGCTCACCCTTTTGCTTCACAATTCCTTTCAGGTAATAAGAGTGTAGCTGGGTCGAGCGAGGGTAACGGGGAAATAGAACGGTGGTTTCTAGCTGTGGATGTTCTCCCGAAGCAGTATAGAAAAGTTCATTTAGTAGTTATATTTGGTGAAGAAAATAGGGTGAGGCGAACCCAACGTTGGAAGGGTGTTTTGTCACTATCATACAAGATGTCTAATGACATACAACCTCGTGTCATCATAAGACATGATTGTGCACATCCGCTTGCCGAGTATATCTACAAGCACTACTTATATAATCTTGGTGTTTGTTTGAAGTATAATTCTCAGTTAGATACAGTGGAGATAATGATAAGTCAAGAGAAGACTCACCATTGGGAAGAATATGATAGTAATCTTTTCGTTTTTCTTTGGGGTCTATTGGGTCAACCAAGGATAATTCTGTGGCCATATGATATCTATCATAACCTAGATGCGTGACCTCCCATGTACGAAGGTTTCCTTCAGCATTTTCCAAAGATTCTAATTTCTAAAACAGTTTTTGACTATACCTTTATGTAAGGTGTTATTGTGAGGTGATGTCCACGGTTGGAACATGAGTCACATTTGGTATATATTTGTATCCAAACTCACAGCATATGTGTTGTTGTATTTTGCACGACAATTGTTGTAGTAAAGTTGTAGTTATTTTCTGTACCATGTATTTGACGACTCAGAATGGGTTGGGTGGAATGAACCTATTTTGGGGTTGTTACAATATATATATATATATATATATATATATATATATATATATATATATATATAGTCCGGATCTTAAGCTCACCTCTTATCTAATTCACCCGAACTCACCCCCCCTTTAGTGACGGACTCGACGACGGTTCGGTCATACAACTGTCGTCTATACTTTTAGCGACGGACAACATATAGCGTCGCTAAAAGTATAGACGACGATTGTATGACCGAACCGTCGCCGGGTCCGTCGCTAAAGGGGGGTGAGCTCGGGTGAGTTGGATAAGGGGTGAACTTAAGATCCGGACTATATATATATATATATATATTATTAAATCTGTCGGACACTAAAATCCAAATTATGAGACCTCTTTGGTTGGAAAATCCCATGGATTAAGCAACTTAATTTTGTGTGCATGGGGAGCCTTGTGCATTTGCTAATTAATATATATGCATTTGCTAATTTATATATATATATATATATATATATATATATATATATATATATATATATGCAAATCCATCCATGGTAACCGGTTGTTGGGAGCAACCTAAAAAGTCAATGCACAACAACTTGTAGAAAAGAGTAGCAATTTTTTTAATATATAAAAAATGATGTATAGGATTCAGCCATATATACATTTAGCCATTATTACAAAAGAGTAGCAATTTTTTAATACAAAAAGAGTAGCCATGTATACAACATACTCTAGCTATTATTACAAAAAGAGTAGCCATATATACAAAATACTCCGGCCGCTACAGCTTGTAGCGGCTGAGACAATTAAAATGATGTTGTGCATTGATTTTTTGGATTGTTCCTAACAATCGGTTGTTATGGATGGATTTCTTATATATATATATATATATATATATATATATATATATATATATATATATATAAGTGAATTATGTGATAAATTAATGTTTAAAACCAAGTTTTATTCCATCCCTTTGAGTTTTATTCTATTTGAAAAGTGGTGGAATAATATTTATTTCAATAAAATAAATATATATAATAATTTTGTCATAATATTACATCAACCACCACCACCAACAACTATATACTTAAAATTATTGCATTCATTCCTTCGTTCAATTCCTTCTATTCAAATGCGGCATAATTATTAGAAGTTTTGACTTGTATAGTTTACCAAAGACTTCTCTAGTAAAGGAGACCGAAATAATGTTTCTTCTGTTTTAATAATTCGGGGTGGGAGACTGAATCTAGGACCTTTTGCTTTACCAGAGGTCTTGGAGTACCAATTGAGTCGAGGCCAGTTGGTGACTGAAATAATGTCCACTACACTAACATCCACATTATCAAATCCTCTTCAATCCCATAATTGATTAATTATCCATCATACATGTGTGGATCTTATTATAATAACCAGTACAAACAGTAACATCAGTTTTGTATCTCTCTTTCGTAACTATTTATTTGTCACCAAAGTACTAGTATTATATTTCATCAGCATTATCACTTCTTTAAAATTAATTAATTAATTAATAAAAGATATATATATATATATATATATATATATATATATAATAATTATTTTCTTGTTTCTCTTTCTTTTGGTTTTTGGGGCAATTTTTAATTGCAATCAGTCTTAGTCAGAAAATTATTCTTTTTTAGGGATGGGTACAACATGATTAATATATATACTCCTCCAGCTAGCGTGCTCACTGATTAATCAACTTGTGTTCGAGGGCTCCATGCATGTACTCAATTATTGAGCAACTTTCGTGTGTGTGTGTGTGTGTATATATATATATATATGATGAATGATCCATAGTATTTATATACTATGAAATAAAAAATGATATATAGCATCTTAATTATCTGTGTAATTAATGAAAGACTGATATAGCATCTTAACTATATGCGTAATTAATGAAGGGCTGAAATTTATTTTGGGTGACCACCGTCTGATAGACTTACTAGCGGACGTAGTAACTATGATATCTAGACATTTATGCCCCCGTATCGCCACTTGTCCAAGCCAAAATCGACAGATACTACACTACTTCTTGGCTAGATTAATAACAGTACATAACAATGAGGAAGTATTCATCTGCATAAGCAATATTTTTCTTCTTTATTTTGTTTTTTGTTGAAGAAACAACATGTTTTATAAAATCCCAGAAATTATTCTACCAATTCCAAACAAAGCTTCGGGACAAAATTCTCTCTCCTAATAATGCCCCTGTTTCAGCTCCAATGCCGATCCAAAATACACCAAAGGTAACATTTTTATTTTATTTTTTCTTCTTGTTCTTTTGTGGGTTTGGGGTATAATATTGAAAATGGAATCGTAGTTTGTGCTTGGTAAATGGGTTTTTGTTGATTTTTTGTTTTTGGGTTGTTTTTTTGTGGTGCTGTGAAAAACAGAGTAGTGGAAGAGTGTTTTACCCAATTGGGTATGGAGCAGACCCGAGTGGGGAGGAAGATAGCAGTGATGCAATACTGAATGCTGTGGCTGATGCACTGCTGGTGGAAAATGGTGGGCATCAGCTGTTGCCTGGAGTGAGTGATTTGGGCGATAGCATATGACCACTTCTAGGGTTCCTCCGAATTGAGCTTGCAGATGAGAGATTGTAGCCGATAGCATATGACCACTTCTAGGGTTCCAGGGATTCGCCCAATTCGGAGAACTAGGGACGATTGCAAGCTCTGTATAGTTTTACCTGTGTTGATTTTCCCCCAAATATTTTGGCGAATTGGAGAGCGTATTTGTTTTGGCGAATTGGGGGCATAAATGTCCAGATATCATACTTACTACGTCCGCTAGTAAGTCTAGCGGACGGTGGTCACATAACATACGGATGGATAAGCATATAGATGCTATGATCATTCTCCTATATATATATATTTCTCCAGCTACTCCTGTACTAATACCCGACGACTAAAATTGAAGATCTGCTCTGCTCTCTCTGTGCTCGATCGTCAATTTCTTGGCTTCTCCCCCTCTCCCGGGCTGTTACTCCTGCTATTCCTACTCCTTCGATCGCTGCTATTCCTTTGATTACTGTTAGGTACCAAATCTTAGACCAAATATTTGATATGTAATATATGTGTATGATGTTATGTTTGAATTTTGGCATGTGGTTTTTCTTTTCTTTATCTCTCTTTAATTTCGACTATAGTTGCAGAGCATGTGGGTTTCAATTCAATTCCATTTTTAGTTAATTTATATGGTTCAAATGTTTTATTGATTGATTGAATGAATTGTTGTATACTGGGTAGTGCTTAATTAGGAATATGTGAGCAGTTTAATTTTAGTAATTTTTAGTAACTTGGGTTCTGTTTATATAGATTTAACTTGGTTTCTGCTTAGCAATTGGATATAAATATATTGGTGCAAAATTATATTTTTGCTCTATACATGAGTGTACTCTCAATAACCTGTGAAAATAAAGTCACAGAGAGATGTATATGAAAAAAAAATGCAAGTTGAGGGTTTGGAATTCTACCTTTTTGGCCGATGGATTATTATTCATGGGGATTGTTTCTTTGGAGCTTAACAAGTGATGGTGATGTTTTTGTGTGATACTTTTGCTGTATACTCTAGTTATAAAAATGTCATTTTAGTATTTGAACCAAACTCTGTTTGAAACATTTGTGTGTTCAAAATGTTAAGTATGTGATAATTAAATTTAATGTTTTGACTATCATTTGTTTGCATGGTTGATTAAGATTTTTCTCGTTCAAATTCGATTTAACTAACATATTATGTATGAGCTATGTGAATTTTTTTTTTAAACTATTTCTAAAAATCAGATTAAGGATTATAAAAGGTCAATCTAAAAGGTAAATGTTGGCAATGCATTTCATAATTCTGCCAAATCATCCAAAGGTATGAAAGTATTAATTGTGTTCAACCTCTGGGTAACGAGGACAAAAGGAGTATGTTACAAGAACTGAGCAAAAATGGAAGGGTTAATTTGAATCATCATGTAATGTAATATACAGTGAAACACTTATTCGTTTGCAAATGATATACGCTCTTGGTAGTCATATGGGCAGCACCCATTGCCTATGTTTTGTGAATCTATGCACACAAAGCATGTATTCACCGCATATTTTTCCTTCTATCACACACTATCTTGAGGTGACATCGACCCCACACTGTTGTCCAGAAATTAAGTGTATTTTACATTTATTCCAAACGTGGGTTTTATGTTATATTCTGAGTTAATCTAGTTATAATTTGGTCTAGACACATAATACTTGTTTGCATGTTCAAGGGAGGACGTACATACCTGTAACATCTTTCCCCTAAACAGGTGCTTATAGGGCTGTACTGGTCCTGTACAGTGCTGTATTTATAACTTTTGTCCTGCATCATTTGTTTAAGCTGAAGTATGATATCTAGAAATATTTTATCATTCATTTCAAGGCATTTGGTTAAGTAGATTTCATTCTTCTCATGATTTTGTGGTAGTTAATTTTTTTCACATTACTCTTAATGACTAGTCTTTAGATGATCTTATAGTGAACTTTGGTTTGAGTTATTTGGTTAACCGGTTTGAGTTTGCTGCATGGCTGGTTTAAAACACATGAAGATAGATTATGTGAAGAAATTTGAATATTGTTTAACATGTGAGTTCATTTAAATTTTTGTTTCAGGTTTATGATGCTACATTATTGTCTTTTGTTCCTGGATTTTTTAGTACTTTGATAATAGAAATTTGAGTACTGTTTATTGGTTTTTTGTTCATTTTGAGTACTTTAGAGATTCCTTGTTCCGGAGCATTTGATGTTTTCTGCTTAACATATGATAATATGTGTTTATCTGTTATTACTACTTTATTCTTTTGAGAAATATGGTTTTGGATTTTCCAAGTAATCCGATCTAGTATTGTTGAATCTTTGTTCTAAGGATATGAATATATTTACTTCTGCTCTTTCGAGGAATATGATTTTTGGATCCTTCTGAAGTTTTGTTGATATGAATTATCATCACTGGATCCTTTTGAAGAAGTGTTTTTGATTGAGGTTTGATCTCAGTTATGTGTGACATATACACCATTAATGTTTGTGTGCCTCCATTGGAATTTCTGCATGCCAGGTTTAGTTTTAGGAAATAGTAAAAGAATTTTAAATAAAAAGAACAATGTTGTTTGAGAAAAAAATTGTTTTTAAACACTTATCTTGTTTCTTTTAATCATTCTTTCATAACACTAATCAGAGCATGGTTTTCTTATTTCTCATTCATTGGCCATTATTGGTGCTTCATATTGGCTATTGGATCAACAGTTAATATAATTATTTTCACAGAAATTGTTGATTAGATTAGCTGGATCCAAATTGCTTGCTAATGATAGGTTTATAAGGTGTATCCATGTACTGTCGTTTCATGCATGTCGTACAATCTGATAAATTGATTCTACTTGATTATTTTCATTCAACAAGTGAAATGGAAACTCATAAACTCATGTTATTGGTGGTGGTGATGACAATATTGTACATTGAGGTGGATCTAGTTCAGTTAGTAATGATTTAATTTTGCAAGCAAAGAGAGATAATATTGCATTAAGAATATCTAACTTGGAATAAGATTGTAGTTGATATGTTTAGAGGATTTGTTTAGTGTTTTATTTAATGAAATTGTGGATGATTGTTATGATATGATATTGAATTAATGTATATTTTTATTATGTTCTTTTTAGTAATCTTTATATTTGATTTAAACTTATAAGTCTTTATCGACCGAACACCTTCATAACTTGTTTCAACTTAATTTCTGACTTACAAATCAAATTGATGTCGAACGCTTTTATTTACAAGTCACAACTTAAAATAACTTATATGTCAAATTATATTTTAACTTTAAGTCATTTTAAAGTAAGTCGTTGTCGAACGGGCTCTTAGATTTGCCATTATAAATATAAATGTACGTGTGACACTTGCACAATCATTTACAACATATATGGAGCAAGTACGGCTAACAAAAAGTAGAAAATGAAAATTATAACTTTGACAAAGTAAACACATCCAAAATTGCCCACGAGGCCATGCACAAGTCATTTCATTTTTGTTGGAAGTTTTGGCCTGCATAGTTTACCAAAGACGTACTGTAGACTCAAATATTAATAATGTCCACTGATTAAGCAACTTGTGTACATGTTGTAGGGATCGACCCCGTCCAAGTGGTCATTGATCAAGTGTTACTGTTTTTGCCTTCGAGTTTCTCATAGCCGTGTATTTGGAGAACTCCAAGCAGATAAGCATTTCTAGTACTATAAAAGGGAGACGCGCATACCTACATCATATATATAAATGGCCGAGGCTGTTGTCTCTTTTGTTGTGGAAAATATTAGTGATTTATTGAATGAAAAAGCTCAAATTCTGAATGGAGAGGTCAGGGGTCAAGTTGAAGAAGTTGTTGCCAAGTTTAGATGGATGCAGAGCTTCTTACGTGATGCCGATGCAAGGCAGAAAGAAGAGAGAGTCGGCAAATGGATTGCAGACTTGCGACAGCTTGTCTACGACGCCGAAGATGAACTTGAAAGCTTTGTTCTCAAAGCTTCATCCTTAAAGAAAGGAGGCACCAAAAGCATAATCAAGAGATGCGTTTGTGTCCTTGATAATGAATGCATGTATCGTCACAAATTTGGGCGGGAGATGGAAGCTATTCAAAGAAGGATGGCTGAGCTCACAACTCGTTTACATGAGTATAACATCAGATCAATAGCGCCAGTTGCATCCTCCTCAAGTACTTGCAGGTCCAATGAAACACCAGGCAAGTTAAAACGATTTTACTCTCATGTTGTTGTTGAGCCACAAGTTGTGGGGTTGCAGGAGGATGTAGAAAGCTTGGTGGCGCATTTGGTGAATGAAAGTGACGACGAGTGCTACCGAGTTGTGTCCATATACGGAATGGGCGGCATAGGTAAGAGCACTCTTGCTCAAAAAATATACAATCATCCCACTATCAATACTCACTTTTCAGGTAATTTAGCTTGGGTTTCTATATCACAAAAGTGGGAATTGAAAAATGTGTTGCAACGAATCATTTTTTGTCTTGTTCAAGACCCAAAGCAAAGAAAGGAGATTATGAAATTCGAAGATGACAAAATAATGGAGTATTTGCATCAACTCCAACAAAGCAGAAAGTGTTTAGTAGTTCTTGATGACATTTGGTCAAATGATGCTTGGGATGGTCTAAAAGCTGCTTTTCCAATTCAACATTTGAAAAGCAAATTAATGCTTACAAGTCGTAATGTCCAAGTTTGTAAGCACGTTGATCCAAAAGGCTTCCTTCACCAGCCGCGACTTTTAAATGAACAACAAAGCTGGGACTGGGAGCTACTTCAGATGAAAGCACTTCCAAAACAAAATTCTTTTGGTAAAGTATTACTTTTACTCCTTGCAGTCTTTATATTATTAAATTCTATCGACTCCTAATATTAATTATTTTATCGACTCCTATTATTAATTAACTCATCATGCTTTTTTATTAAATAAAATGTATGCCGTGCAAAGAACATATGAATATATATACTTTTTGAATATATATACTTTTGAAAGTTATTTTAAAAAAATTCAAACTCAAAAATGAGATAAATTATTAAAACTTATAAATCCTACAATGAGTCAATACTTTTTAAATAATTTACAATATTCATTATTATATTGACTACAACTAAAGGAATTTATGTCCTTTTTGAATTTGATTTTTTTTAAATTGACGTCAGAAAGCCCATAATGATCTTATACTCTTGAAAAGGACATATTTGAATTCGAATATACTAATATTCGTATTCGTATCCGAAAAATAATATTTTATCCCTATTCGTATATGATATTCGACAGATTTCTTAATAATATCATTCGAATTCGATATTCGAAAATTATTTGAATTCAATTATTATCTGTTTCCGAATCTGAAGTCATTAGTATAATTAATTAAAATTAGTAAATAAATAATTTAAAATTTGAGAAATTACTATTATGATATTAATATAACATAACACAATTATCAACCATATTATTAAATTCAGAAGAACAAAAATTAATCACTTTATTTAATAAAATTTCTTTATGAAAGATATTAAAAATATTATAATTTTATAATAAGACCCGTTCGGATAAATATGTTGGCGGACAGATGTTAAACGGATACGAATATACATGTATCCGTATCCTTATCCGTTTATTTGCGAATATCTCTAATCGAATACAAATAATAACCGCTTTAAACGAATACGAACATGAACGAATATCATATTTTGCGATTAACATTTACAACCCTAAATTAAATGTGGTCACAAAATTTGTTTGAATTATGGATTTTTTTTGGTGGTATATACTAATTAATATTATTTCATCTTATTTTTCATGTTATGATTAGTGTCCTTTGATGTCTATACACATTAGTCTGCGGTAGTGTTTGATATCATCTTATTGTCTATTTTTGGCCTCTATCTCTTTTTCGCGCAGAAGTTATGTTGCTTAATACTTTAATCGACAAAAACTTTTCCAACCTCTTTTTACCTTTTTAAAAAAAAACATTGTGCCAACTCTTTTTAAAAAAAGAGGCTCTTGATTACTATTTTACCCTCACTAGCTTAATTTCATATTTTTAATTATTCATTCCACTTCTCACACTACACCAACCACCGCTACCCACCACCACACCTCTCACCACAACCACCCATCAACACCCACCCCATCATTCACTGCAATTATGGTGCATATGATTGCAATTATTTTGGAATTAATTCTAAGATGAAAGTTAATTCTATGGATTGTTTATTTTATTTTAAGAAAATCTATCTGAAGTCTTAAAAATTTAGATATGTTTCAATGTAGCCCTGTTCATATGGAAAAGGAAAAAAATAAGATATTTAATTTCTAAACATGAAAAAAGTCAATTTAATAGTACGTATAAGAATTCTTAGAATTCTAAATATTCTAGATTTATAAAGCTAATGAAATCTAAAATACTAAACCAAACATAACATAACCAATTGTCATATCGTACATTTATAAGCTTGATTATATATGCAAGATATTGTATTGGCAGTTAATTAATGTACAAGAGAATACACAATTTTTTTATATTCCATTTCAAAATGTATCTAGCTAGCTAGGTTCATCATTTATTTAGCGTTGATGAAACATAATATAGATTCTTCAGATATTTTCAAGCAGCAATAAAAACTTGCACTTATTTTGTTTTTGTTTCAATTGGTTTTAGACACCAGATCATATGTTAAAGAGATGGAAGAGTTAGGGAGGGAAATGGTTGGACATTGTAAGGGTCTTCCATTGGCTATAGTTGTGTTGGGAGGAATTCTTGTAACGAAACCTACATTGACAGAATGGGAGAAGGTGCATCAAGAAATTCAGTCATCCATTAGGAGTGGTAAACGAATGGGAGAAGAACTTCAAAGAGAAGTATTAGACATTTTAGTTTTGAGTTACAATGATTTACCATATCAATTGAAGCCGTGTTTTTTATATTTGAGTAAATTTGGCGAAGATGCTGAGATAAATGCAGAGAAGCTATATCAACTATGGATTGCAGAAGGTTTGGTATTGTCGAGTGATCGAAGGGATGATGAAACAATGATGGAAGTGGCTGAATCTTATTTGGCAGAACTGGTGCACAGGTGTATGGTTCAAGTGAAATTTGAGGATGAAGAGTTATCACTTAGAAAGTTTAGATCTTGTCGCCTTCATGACCTTATGACAGACCTATCACTATCCAAAGCAGTAGAAGAAGATTTTTTCAAGGTCTTTCATCTTCGAAGAGGCAGTGATTATCATCATGATGAGCAATCTGTGGAATATTTTGCTTACACTCGACGACTTGTTATTTTTTATTTAGAGGGTGGAGAATCTAGAGATATGAGGAGTACCATCTCGTCAAGGAAGGATGCCAGTCGAAGCTTACGATCTGTCTTATTGTTCAATGTTGGGGGGTGGAGAATGGAACGTTGGCCACCCATATTTAGAATATTGAATCAAATTGGCAACTTCAGGTTACTGAGAGTTTTGTCTTTTGAAGGATTTTCATATGTTGAAGAGGCTTTAACGTTGAAAGGGGTTGTGCCCGGTATTCATTATTTGATTAAGCTACAAAAAGTATTAGGTACTCTTGTTCACTTAAGATATTTGAGTTTAAAGGACACTTTAATGCTGAAGTTTCCGACATTTATAGAAAACCTAGAGCAGTTGCAAACCCTTGATTTGCGCTTTACTAGAGGGTTTTTATATATTTCATGTTCGGCAAAACATATAGTGCTGAAGATGGAACACTTGCGGCATCTATATTTACCAAACTATGACGATATAGTCGATGACCAGGAAAAATTAAAATTTGGGTTTGATGGGTTAAGCAAGTTGGAGACACTTGAGAACTTTAATACTCGTTGGTGTGAGGTTAAGGATCTGCAGAAATTAAACGGTCTTCGGAAACTAACAGTAACTACAACCAATAACCGCGTTGAATTGGAAGAGATCATGCAATACTTTAGTAAGGCCTCCAGCTCTCTCCGGTACACATCCCTTACAATTAGACTATTGGATGAATATAATTTGGGATGGGGAAATGGTTCATCTCCTTTGAAGCAGCTATTGTGGTCTGATCGTTGCAAGCTCAATCTATTACGAACACAAGGGCCCATCGGAGACTTGCTGGTATTTGACAATAGTAGCCATACCGCTACAAGTACCCTCACCTCGGTTATGTTTGAAAGTTCTGGGCTGGAGGAAGACCCAATGCCAGTGCTGGAGAAGATTCCTACGCTGCGTAAACTCTTATTTTGGGATGATGCGGTTCTCGCGAGGGAAATGGTGTGCTCTGCCATGGGTTTTCCCCAACTCATACGTCTTGTACTACATCATATGCCCAACTTGGAAAAATGGAGGGTGGATCGAGGAAGCATGCCCAATCTCTCCAAATTATTTATTTGGAAGTGTGTCAAGTTGGAGGAGCTGCCGGAAGGATTGAAATTCATCAATGCCCTCCAACATTTGGAAATACTAGGGATGCCTAAAAAATTCTGTGATAGGATTCGATTGGTAGATGGTGAACAAGGACCCGACTTTTACAAAGTTGCACACGTGCCGTTCATCAAATTCTCTGATGATTAATATTGAAAAATTATATTTTCACAAGTAAATTTGATAGTATCTTAAGTCCTTGCATGAATAGTAAGTGGAGTGTACCTCATGTGAAAAAGAATTTGACGAAACTATTAAATGTACTTATAAAAATATCAATTCTCTTAATATTATGTGAGATTCTTTTCTGCTAGCTCATGTATATCATCTTGAGAGAGGAGAGGGAGAGAGAGAGAGAGAATCAACTAATATATATGTACTTCCATTAGTTCCATGCATGTCCGTACTATATATGGACTCGTAAAACCTTTCCTCATAGCTTAAGCTTAACTGTTGATTGTTGTGTATATGTAATTAATATTTCAAATTGCCAAATTGGAGTCTACTATTTACACTTTCCCAAATGAGGTATTACAATCGCCTCATCTTGGGTTGGGATTACCAATTTTTAAACAAAAAAGGACCATAATCTTTTTGAAATATCGACACATGTACCCTTTTTCCTTACTAATTAACGCATGGAATGTAAAAACAGTATACATATTTGAAGCAACATTTGAGGAAGTGACATTCATATATATTTTAGAGAGAGAAATTGGGTGTTTAATTTTGTTGCTTCTGCACCTCATTCTTTCAGATAACTAACTAATTAAGTACCCCATGCTTCGATCATGTTACTACTGCAAACAAAATCCTTTCTTTAAATAGTAGGTGTTAAAATGACATTAAAAAATTGGCATGCATGCAGGTAGCCTATAAAAGATGACTCTTAACGGATTCTATGGAATAATATATAAGAACAATAGTCGCTTGTAATTGGCTGAAGTTGAGTAAAATTACCATTGTAATTTTCAAATATATTGATGGAGTTATCATTTTTACCCTTTAGAGCTAACTCCACTCCCATATAACTTCATAGTGATGAGCCGCATTTGCATTTTTCGAACAATAATTGCTTCCTCTCCTAAAGACCGCAATCTGAGAGGCAAATCCTGGCTCCACACCATCAACTCCGCCAACTCCGCCAAATTCAACACTATAGTTGTGCCTTTCCGCGAGGTCAGACGCCCAATTTTGGAATTGCTCCCTTGTCCACTCGAATTTGTGGTCATGGTTGCGGAACTTACAAGATTGATTTTGGCTTTTCTCATCAGGATCCTCTTCTTGACTTTGCAGATTAGACTTCTGGAGTATCACATTGTACTCGTAATTTGGGGTGGAAACAATAAGAATCTTCGGACAAAAAGAACTTAGCACCACATCCCCGAATACACATGCTTCATCTTCCTCCATATGCTCAATCACCTATTATATCATCATTGTATATGATGTAAAAGCCAAACAAACAAGAAGTAAGATGTTCAATTGTTTACAGTAATATCACAAGATCAGAAATATATGTCACGAATTAAGAAATATCAAATCTCAGGAAATTAAGCAGCAGCAGCAGCTCCACTCCTAAAGCATGCAACTGCATGTAGCTAGCTATGGTGGTTATATAAGGCATGTATGTTTCTTATACAACCATGAACTGACAAGACTTCAACAGAAGTATTCATCTATACGCCAGCCTATATGATCAAAGAAAAAACTTGAAAAACCATAAGGCTTGATCATGGCCCAATGCATCTGAATATGTACCAGACTCTGCATAGAAGTGCCAATATTAATCAGTGTTCTAAAAATCCCCTCCAAGGCGCTAGGCCCCCCTGACGCCAGCGCCTAGGCCTAAGGCAAAAAAAAAATAACTCCAAAAAATTAGGCGGGGCCTGGGCGGAGAGGTTTTTATTTTATTTTAATAATTACCCAAACCAAATCTTGATATATTTATTTTTCTAATAATTTATCATATTCATAATGCAAGTTGTAGCATATCAAATCACAAGAAATGAACAAGACCAAGCCAAAATGAATAATTTTATTATAGTTGTAATTTTTTTGAATTTGTACCAGCTTCAAATTATATAAATGATTATACATTTGTAATATTTAGTTTAATTCAATATAATTGTTAAATTTATATTTAGTTTCTTAAGTTTTAATATTGAATTGAATTCTTGAAATTTTAAATTTTATTATTTAATAGCAATCTTGTTTATGAATAAAACTAATACGTTAAATATATATGTTTGAACTTTGAACAATTATATGTTTGTGTTTCAACTTTGACATTGGCATTATGGATATGTGTTTGAACTTTAAGCAAAGGCCTTTATTATCTTTATTATAGATTGTTTTGCTTTATATTTTTATTTTGTTTGGATAAATATAAGATAAAATATTAAAATTGACTTACAATAAAAAATTCCGTCTAGGTCTCCTAGGCGTTAGGCCCCCAGCTGCCCACCTCCAGCCTAGCGCCTTTTAGAATATTGATATTAATAGGGATAGAAAGAAGGATAGCAAAACATTTTGACGGTTGGAAAAGGCTAAACTCTTACTATCAGGGTCAACCGCATTCACATGCCCTTGGGAGCCATATGTTGACCATGTCAATTTAAGTTTAAGGTGAATGAACCAGTAAAGGAAAAAACAAAATATGCTTCATAGCATTAAATAATTCACAATTTGTAGTGTAGAATAAGTAGGAAACAAATGCCTAAGAACGACCAGACAAATTATTAAAGGATGAACACATGCAATAAAGTATGAGGAAATGTAATTAAACACAGAACAATACCTCTAAGCAAGATCCGATATCAAATCCATACAAGCGAGAATCGAAAAGTGTGATTGAACCATTGTATAGCAGTGCAGATTTGATTCCATTACTTGCCACTACAGCTTCTGAATTTGTGGCTAGTTTTGAATGAAGTGTCTGCATCATTAATTACAGATCGTTATATATTGGGTTTGCCAAGCGATCGAGTTTAAATCACTGATAAACATCAGGAATTGATTGCTCATGTAATCATAAACAGTTACTCGATTACTTCAACAAACAACTACTACAAATTTTTCAGCCTCCCTATCAATACATCCACAGGATCGCAAGAAAACCAAGAGTATCTTCGATCATAAAGAAACGGTGCTTTATGTTGCAACTACTCACCCTGACTAATTTCTAAAACGGAAGTGTATGTCAGTAGAATAAAATGTTATTTCCTCTTTGTCTATGGTTTGAGTCTAGAAGAATCAGGATACGAATAAGTATACCAAGTGGATGGTTATACAGGAAAGAAACTAATATCTGATGACAGCAACTATATATCAGGACAAAAAAACGCAAACAATATGTTTCTTATATGTATATCATCACCAAATCAGTCGAGTAACAGGCCTATAACCTAACGATATGCTTCCGAATAAAAAGAAAAAATCATTAGTATCACTCAACTCAAATACCATGCTAAAATTGAGAAGAAATTTAAAAAACAACAAAAAGATCTAGTCACTAAACACACCAACGAAGAGATTATAGAAAAGAAATGAAGAATAAAGTGAAACATAAAAGATCGAAAAGAGATCAAATCAAGAAAATTAGATATAAAGCGTTTGAACCTTGGCTGCACGGGCAAGACCTTTCTGTGAAATATCAACACCAACAATTTTCTCCAAAGAAGTCGGATATGCTAACAAAGAATCCAATAAACTTCCAGACCCACATCCAAAGTCAACCTGCATTGCCAACAAAGATAGTTTCAATCTCTATATCAAGTCCGGTGATCATTAAACAAAAATGATATGCTCATACCAAAGAAGAAGCGCAAGATTCTTTAATATGTTGCAATGCAAATTCAACACGTTGTTTTGATAGAGGAGGGCTGAACAGAGCCTGCTCCATCCTCTCCTCCAAGGGCTCCATCACTCGCAACAAAGTTACTGAATACTCCAAGCTACAGGCACCTGCCAAAAATTAGATTAAAAAAATCCCATTACTCAAAAAAACAGCATCAAACACAATATAGTCACAGTTGATAAACATAGAATTACAGGATGACTCACTTGAAGACAATAACGAAAGAGTTCTTTCAGAATCAGCAGCAGCAGCCATAATCAACTCTTGAGGAGGCAACTCCATATTATAACAAGTAGACTGACACACAGACATCTGTATCACAACTGCTTCAAGATGGGGGACCACGGCATTGACCCCTATCTCAAACTCAAATTCCTCACTACTTTCAACAAGTTCTTTCTTGCATTCTCCCTCTGTCAATAAACATATGTTATACCTTATGCATACCAAAGACCCAGTAGATGGAGAAATTCCAGAGTCCTGATTATCAATGTTTATCCAAAAAACTGTATCTTGGGACGTAACATTTTGCTGAGTCCTGCAGTCAGAATCAACCAATCTGCTAGCATGAGTCCTAGTTTTCTGCCAACAATCATGTACTGACGGGCACAACAAAAACTCCTTGAAGAAGCATTCAGGATAAAACTGGATAGCAAGTTCCTCTCCGAATGCAGTCAACTTTTCAATAGACATATCTAGTTTCTTGAAATATGTGTTGAACCATAAGAGAATTTTCAAAGCAGCATTCTGGATGGCATCACTCTGCTTCTTAAACGATTCTTTTGGTGTACACTGCATAATCAATTCCTGAGTCTTTGAATATATTTTTACTTCACATTTAAAAGTTCTTTCAGATTCTACAGCACAAACAGCAAGACCACATCCATTTGTTTTCTGTTCGCTTGACTCTGTAACCTTTAACTTCTTGTGTGATCCGGATAAATCTGACAACGATTTCAAGGGGCTATTAGCAGTTGAGAAGACAGGTTCAGATAAACGGTGCTGACGGCAGAATGTACAAAGGATATCTCTAGGAAAGGAGCCCCTCCAATTGCTTCGAGTGGTGAATGCTACAGGCAATTCAGCTACCAGTATGGCCTCTCTGGACAGCTTGTAGACACCACTGGGTATCTTATTGATAAGCATCCTGTACTTATTACAATTAAAAAGGAAACCTGTATGGTATCAATTATTATAAACTTCAATCAAAAATGAATGCATCACTTGCGGCATGGTAACCAAAGGTAACATCCGCCACCCACAAAAAGAGATCGTCTTTCATTTATAACAGACATCAATTGATTACTATTAAAAAAAAACTCCACAAAAATTCTTGCCAATAACAAACAGAAAATTCAAACCACCACGCCCTAAGAAAGATAGGAGTATAAAATCAATCAGAACATACCAAGTTCTACTTTTTTGTTTTATACTTTACCAAAGAAATCAGGGTCTTGTAAATGTTTGAGGGAACTTATGAACAAGCCCCGCATTTGACAAAATTAAGCGTTTTATATAGCTGCCCTTCATTAAAAAATTAAGTTAAATATAAATTTGTACGACTTGGTATATAATATGAACCATTATTCTTACTTAGATCCATTGCAAATTATAAGATATTTTTACTCTAACGTTTATTTTTCCTCAAGTCTAACGTTCATAAAACTAAACTGATTATTTTGGGTAAACCACGTTTCGCAATCTGGATTCTACTCTGTTAATTACATATCAAGGGAAATAAGACTGTCCAACAGATAGCAGCATCACTTGGACAAACAGAGATCACACATGACATAGCAGAAAAGCACATGAAGTTTAGGTGCTACAAGAGCAATGACAGGCAATTTGTTATAGTTCGCAAACCAGGAGGGCATAATCTGAGGCTTATTGCCTCAGTTATGGAGTATGGACTCCCAAATTTCGAAATAAAATAATAAGATAATAATAACAAGCAGGTTGCAATACACGATACACATAAAATACATTCAGAAGATAACATGGATTGCTGAATGCTTTCATAATTCTCAAGCCAAATGAAGCACGACCCTAAAACTTGCCTGCTAAATTATCCAATAATTCTCAAGCCAAATCAAGCACGGCACTAATTTTGTCAATGACCAATCGTTCAAGACGTATCACAGCTTCTCATATATGAGATAATCTGTCATGTGTTCAAACCTCAGTGGAGACATTATCTGTCATGGTTTATGCCCTCTCTACCCACTATATAAATTTACAAAATATACTTTTTAATCATTTTAAAAATTATAAATTAGAAGAAAAAAATTTAAAATAAAAACATGGCCCTGAAAAATAATTGAATGTGTCTTCCAGCCTTGGTCACTTGTTCTGTTCAAATAAAGAATAGGGACCAGCTTACACTACTGATGAATACAATTACAAAGTACTTAAGGAGTGCCTATAGTTGAAATGTGCAATTTAAGCTCAAGAAGAAAGATACCTATAATATGTACACAGTGATACATCTTCACAGAAGAGATCAGTAGACTTCCACGTGTATCCAATAGAGGCCAAAATCGCATCACCATGTATAAGTTGAGCGGAAAAGTAACTGGCCCTTTTATTTAAATATCCTTCAGGCTCAACAGACTCGTCTTCTTTATATAATTCCGAAGATACATCCAACAGATATGACTTTGAAGCACAGAAGTACAACCTAGTCTCTGAAGAAGCTTTGCCTATATTCCTGTAAAAATGATGAAAAGTGAAGTCAATTATAAGGTGCACTGCTTTGTTAAATAAAAGAAAGATGCCATCTGCCCTGGCTTTAGTAAACATGTGTATGTGTGTGCGCATTTGCATGTGAACATCCATTTTAGAACTGGACTGATAGTTTCTGTTTAATAATAGAAAGAAAAAAGGCATACACCTTGGCTTTAGAAAGAGTGTGTTTGTGCATGCGCATGCACGTCGCGTGGGGCATTAACCATGTTTTGCCAAGTTTTCTGTTGGACTAAATTTCGATATATACTAGTCTTGCATGATAACATAACTTCATCAGATCTTCTGATGGGCCTCATACATTCAGGCCATACTAAAGTTTCAGGTTAAGTTTGATTATTAAAATATGTTAAAAAAGAAACTACGCTTATGGATTTATAAGCTATTTATATTTGACGGAACTTATAATTCCTCATGCAGGACAAGAATGATAAGGTAATAATGCAATAAAAGAATGACCATAAGCTAATTGTTAACTTTATCATCAGTACACAGAAAAATTCAAGTACTTTGAGATTCAGGAAAAGATAAATAATACTACAAATGTACAGCCATACCTTGAAACCAGAACTTTAGAAGCATCTGCCACACCAAGTTCTTCCGCAATAACATCCAAGTAATAACCATTAACAGAAACTTTAAGAGTAAAGGGTTCAACAGTCTTCTCAACCGAGTATGGAACACGGATTGCCCTAATCCAAGTGCTTTCTGGCAAGCAAGATTGTTGATTAACTATAGACAGTAAAACTTCAGGAGGGTATGGATTTGCCCTTTGAATTGAAAGCTCATTATCAGAAGTAGACACAGAACATGGTAATCTTGCAGCAGCCATTAGAACGAGCGACATTACCAACCAGGGATTCGACTCAACTTCAGAATTTATGCATTTACATAAATTAATAAGCTTTGTATCAAAGACAGAAATCACAGAAACAGGAACAGAACCATAGAGGTGACCCTTTCTAAGCAAAGCTCCTCTGAAGTGACCACTCAGCGGATGAACTGTTGTAAGGAACTTCATCATGGTACAAAAGCAAAGAAAACAAGTCAGAGGTAAACCTAAGATACGACAGATAGACTACTGTCAACTAAAAAATATTAGAAATGAGCAGAACTCAGCTACGTCGCACAACTAAATTTCAGGAAAATTCAGTTAATAACATTTTTCTTCTTTCTTTTCTTTCTCATGGTTTATTTTCCTCTTTCCAAGTTTTCCCATATCTATCTTCCCAATTTCAAATTGCATGCCAGAAGCTTAATGCTACAAGAAAACTCAAAACATAAACCAACTAACAGCTCTTGAATAGTCCTTGAAGTACCACGATGTGGGGTCCATATAGAAATCCAACAAGCTGGGTGGATTTGGGCTTTAGAATCATTACTCTCCAAAACTTATCCTCATTTACAAAACGTGTGTACGAAAAACTCTGGGAGGGAAAAAGTAAGGTAGATATATAATTTTAATTAAACCATTCACTAATAACAATAATAAGAGACACGGCACTATGCAACTATCAGGAGATATCGCATGTCTCATGTGACCTGATTAATTTCATCAAAATGGTGCCTACACACTGCTTGTTACTCCCACCAGGATTCTTCCACACTCCTGCAAACCTTCTTGATCAAACACATACTTGAGAACTGCAATTGGAAGACATCCTTCTCCTTTTGAGATACATGGAAGTCCAAAAATTTAACACAGGACTACAAATGAAAATTATGCCGTTGGAGATGAATGACGAGAGATTACATAGGTTTGTGGGTTTTCGCCATCATTGTTCCAGTCTGATCAATTGAAAGCTTGAAGACTTTATTGATTCAGAATATTTTGAGTGGTGAAGTTAATTGAGTTTCTCAACTCAATAAAAGGTATTTTGAATTTTCTCAGTTTCTCACTTTCTTGTGATACCCAAGTTTTAGTGCATAAAATTTGAGAGGATTAATGTAAGCCCTTTATTATTAGGATAGTGGAGATTCGAAGTTTGCCTGTTGTTTTCCTATTTAAGGGTTCTTCACGTTTAATATTGTGATTTGCTCGTGGATGATTATTTGTTATTTTCATTTTCATTATTGGGTTTGTTGATTTCCTATTTAATTGCGGAAAGAGGAAAAAGTATCATTAATGTAATCTCGCGAGTATAATATAAGGAAAAAAGATAAACAGTTGGCTTCCTCACCTCATATATCATTTGTGGAATCTCTTTCCTTACAAGGTATAAAGCCAAAATTGTTGCATATCTTAGAATGATAATACCCCGAGTTCTATGAAGGTGAGTGTCCACTTCTTGTTCAGATTAAATAATTTTGATTGGTCAATGTGGAGTAATAGTTTTACTTCTCCTTTTCCTTTTTTTTGTTGATAAGTCCAAGAAATGATAATTTATCTATGAATCTATCAAAATTTAGTGATAAATCTATGAAAGTCAAAGTCCAGAATAGTTTTTATCTAACAAAACAAAAATCAAATTACATAATTTAATTTCTCTAAACACAATATATTAGGATGTTCCTAAATACTGTATTATAGTTTATATATTAATCAAGAAAAGAAACGTACCTCATTTGAGAATAAATATGAAAGACGGGAAACTAACTCATCCCATGCTTCTTGTGAAGAGGGATTATTTGTTGTAGGATTGATGCCTAGCTGCCACAGAAGAAAAGTAAATGCACAGTTAGTAACGACATCAGCTAAGTACTGTGAACATAAACATAAAACCTTTTAAAAAAATGATGTGCACAAGGAACTTGTTTGGATAAGCATGCACATAATTTAATAGTAAAAAAATTTAAGGCTTTTACAAGTAGAAACAAGATGCAAAAGTAGGTGTTGCAACAACGCACTATAGAATTTGACTCTTTTTGTTTTGAATGTTTAAGGGCATGCAGCATCTTTGTAATTTAGTACCATTAAAAACAAATATGAAGAAAAACCTTTTCAATAGCCTTCTCTGCAGCAGATTGCATTGCATCCTTTTTTCTCTTGAATATCTCTGAAACAACAGAAATTTCTGGAAGTTGCAAGGAGCATCGATAAAGGCAGGGACCCTTCTGCAGTAAAGATAGCCCTGGACATCCATTTGGAGCAGACTCTTGTACTTCCTCAACCTTATAGCACGCATCGCTTCCAAACCTCTGGTGTATAATAGCTTTAGGGGTAAGGGATGTCTTCTTCACCGCAAGAGCTGGGGATCCTTGAATTTCCATCAGTCCTTTTCAGGTCATCAAGTAACTTTATATATTTGACCAGTTAAATTAGCAAAGTGCGAATAAGTCCCCTATAATAGATAATACATGAAACAAAAGTCAATCACAGAATTTTCAAAAAAATATGAAAGTCAATCACATAAAAATGTCATTTCCAGAAAGTATGAAAGACTGACACTACTCTCTCAGACTCTCACTATGATAGATGTAATATGAATCCCAAAACAAGGGCGAAGCCACCCTTTAGGGTGTGGGGTCAATTGAGCCCACTGGAAAAAAAATTATTCTATAATATATGATAAATTTAGAAGAAATTTAAGTGTAATGAATAAATTAACCCCACTGAAATTTTATAAATTTTTTAATATACGGGGTCAAATTGGATTTTTTATAACTTTCTCAATTCCATGTAACTTCTACTTATGTATGCATCTTCCAATATTTTTAAAATAAATAATAACCTAATTTATATTATTTTTATAACATAAGAAATTTAAATATTTATTAACAAATTTGTGATTAGAAAGACGTATTAGGAGTCAATAAGGTGTGTATGCATATATATATATAATGTTATTACTTGTTATATTAACAATATTGTAACCAAATACATGTTTTACATATGTAATAGGCCAAAAAACACAAAATTATCTATAAAAAATTGGCTCGGGGACAGCGCCCCCGAACCCCCACCAAATTACTTATAATATCACAATATTTTGACCCCTGATTAAAATTTTTGGCTTCACCACTGTCCCAGAACAATCACAAAAATTATACAGTTAATCATCTCAATCAACTAAATATGTGACAATTATTTATATAGGGTTTTTTTTCTTACAAATAAAGTAAGCGAGAGATATCATTAAATTTAATAGCCAAGCAGCCTATATTTGAAGATTTACCGCACACTTGACCACAAAGGGATATCTTGCCCATAAAATTGAGGAATTCATCAAGAGGGAATATTTGGTTACTCTATGAGCCAGACCCTTACACAACATGGGATGAAAAAATATATAGCAATCTACGAAAGGACACAAAGAAAAGTAACAATTGATCAACACCATAACCCTCTAAACTGGACCAATTTTTTTCTAGATAAAATTTAGTTGCACCGAAAGTATCACTCTCAATAATAATTCTTTTAAAACTCTTTTCTTTGGCAAGGAAGCTTCTTGGAAGGCATTGAATAAGAACCATAAAATAAAAGAATACTGAATACTAAGTTTGTTGAGGGAAAGTAATCAATAATTTGGAGTATGCCCAAATGCAAAAATCCAGTACCAAGTAGACCAATTTAAAAATCTTGACAATTGGGAAAAATACAGGCAGATATTTCTAGGGCATTTTATCAAGATATCACATTCTTCACCAATACATTGTACATATATCAGTATCTAATGGAGTACACCATAGTAAAACTGTAAACTTATAGTTCAAGAGCAATAAATCAAATGAAGCAAAATGCGAAAACGAAACATGGATTTTGACGATTAGAAGAACAATTAGAAAGAACATGCAAGTATTAGTGGGGGGAAAGTAACAATAGAAATTACTTTATACTTTTCAAACTGAAATCAGAATTTCTGCAAATGGAAAAAGAAAGCATCAATACTCTGTGAAAAGATGAAGAAAAATTCAGACTTTATGATACTACATGACACGAAAAATATGCATGAAATTTAGAATAATAATAACAATGCCCTTCTTTACCGTTTTCCCTTGTAATCATACTAAGGACAATAAAAATCACTAAAACAACAAAGATTGGAGCTTTTCTATAACACAAGAATAAGAAATCAATTGGGAAAAAGTAGAACCAGACACAATTTTATAGCAGTAAATAAATTAATGAAACATGAGTTCCAAAGAATAAAAAAAGGTAAACTGCAATTTTGAGAAAGATTATTAATAAAATAAAAATAAAAACTTTTTGCAAATAACTAATGAAACTAGAGGGGGGGAAGTGTAATGATTAATTAAGAAAATTGGACCTCTTACATTGGCAATGGCTATCGAGCAGAGATAAAAAGATTTCAATGTTCGTACGGGGAAGAAATATGAAATAACAAAAGGGGTTTGGTTATTTTTTAGTGGTTTGCTCTTTTATGGGTTTGAGAGAGAAGAGAGGTACGAAGAGCATACAAAAGGCAGTGGGCTGTTCAGTTCTGCTTGACTGCTTAACTGTTTGTTTTGAGTTTAAAGAGAGAGTAGAGAAAGCTGGGCTAAATTTTTTTCCCCTACGTCCGCTGGTTTAACTAGCGGAAGGTATAATTGTGTATTAAATCTCAGTCATTAATTTTATTTATGTAATGGATGTTTATAATACTATTTATCAATTTTTTATTAATAACAAATATATGCTATAGATTATTATCCTATATATATATATATATATATATATATATATATATATATATATATATATTATCTGTCCCATGCATCCTAAACTTTGAGTCAGATGATTTATTAGGGTGTGCGAAAAATTTAAAATTAATTATATTTTATTAAATAGATATCCATTATATTTGACTATTTGTATAGTTAAATACTAGTACTCTTTCAGTTTTCAAAAACTAATTTTGACTTATTATAGGTTTGGAAATTTTCAGTTAACCTTTGATGTGGCATTGAGCTGCTGCACCGCAGCACCAACAAGAACTTGAGAATCAGATCAAGAATTAGTAATTTATCTACACACCCTTATTAGTTCTCATAATATATGAATTTATTTTTTCTAAATTATTTGAGATTTTATATAATTTAAGAAAATTAGTCATAGTTTTTTTAAAATTACTTTTAATTAAAAAATATTACAAATAAGAGAATATAAAATAAGTATATGATAAAAAATATTATATATAATTAATATTATATTTAATATTATATAATTATTTTTTTAATTATTATATTTAACTCTAAAACGTCATATATTATATTATGATGGGAGGGAAGGAGTAACATTTTAGACAAATTGAGATATAAGTCCAACATTTTAATGGTAGAGTATAGACACTTGGATGTAGCCAAAAAGGAAAGATATAATTTATATATATATATATATATATACACGTCATTTTATATATTTTGACATCTAGTCCAGTAATCAATGGTTTTCAATGGACTTTTTGTGTACTTTATTCCTTTATTAGGAAATAGGAACTAATACTCTAAGTGTGTAATTTATATTATGTTATTAATTTTAAAAGTTAAAATTTTGAAGATTAAAAATACTTAAACTTAAAAGTTAATAAAGAAGTTGAAGTTCTATTCGGATAAAATAGGATTTACTATAAAAGTTAAAAGGCATTTTAGGAAATATAAGGAGAAAATAGAAATTATTCTCAAATTATATGATTATTATTGAATTTTGAACGTCAATTTAAAACATTTTCAAACTTAAAATTAAAATCACTAATTAAAAATTATGAAACAATAAAATTTACAATGAATAATACTTTTTTAAATATTTTACGATATTCATCATTATATTGATTAAAATTAAAAGAATTCAATTTTGAGTTATTGACTTTGAAAAAATAACGAATATCAAAATAAGGATAAAAAAATAATTATTATAAAAGGTGGAAGATATTTTCGGAAGACAAAAAGGCTTCAAATAAATTTATTAACAACAAAGCTGTCAAAGCCCTCTCCCGCTTTAAATATTAGAATTACAATTTCAATATGTCCCTAAGACGACAAATAGAATGACATTTTGGATAAGATAATTTCAAAATGATTATGAGTTTGAAGTAAGAGGCATTTTTGTTCTTTCGGAAGCAAGGGATTTTTTCCTCAGAAGAAAATGATTTTTTTTATAACAAGTTGTTTTTAATTAAAGGGATAATAATATATATTCAAATACGTGAATAAATATTATTGGTAACCTTTTTAGATAGATGTGTAATAAGCGAGGTCCTCCTATAATTTCTACCCATCTCATGTAGTAATAAACTTCGCAATTATAATTCGGCATAAATTTATCGCAAACAAATGACGAAAGCATCAACGTATACTTCTTATGCCTTTTTAAAAAGGAAAATAATATATATTGCAAATATTTATATTGACTTTTTAATTGTCAGTTACATTAATAAGTATTAATGTTAATTTTTTTGAAGAGATGTGTAATAAATAAGACCTTTATATAATTACTATCAATCACATATCGATAAGTTTCACAATTATAATTCGGCCTAAATTTATCATAATATATAACAAGAATATTAAAAAAACTATAAAAAAAAAAATGTTTACCCTCTATTGTTTCATCATGCAATTTTTGTGAAATAATACCATCATCTTAAAATGAGAGCTTATTTTTGAAAAGTACACACAAAAATTATGAAGTGATGATAACATGTTGAAACAAACGTCAATACTCCTACTGAACTAAATGTATTTAGATATGGTACAATAATTTTAAAAGCAGACTCTCATTACCTGTCACATACAGACAACTAATAGAAATTTATTTTTGGTACAAGAAATTATTGAACAAGAAAATGAATCTTGAAAGACCAATTCAATGAATATTAAGTGATAAATTAAGCATTAGTATTATCATCATGATGCTTCAGAATATAGGCTTACTCTGTTATATGGTGTTGTTTATAGAGCATCAAAGGGAAGCACGCCGCCATGGCATGCTCCCCTTCATGGCTCTATCCTGGGTTTTCCCATTAATCTTGCTCTCTGTTCCAGTTCTATACAGAATATGATGACCACATTTTTTCATATGCACTAGTATCCCCATGAGCCTGCCCAATTTTCATACTTCCGCATTGTGGACTTTATGTGGCAATGCATTACATGGGAGTAGAAGACAAGAACAACAAAAAATACTAGTAATTAAAGCAAAAAGAGAAAAGAGAACTCTCCAAATTCACATTAGCAAAATGGGTAAGTTTGTATAAATCGACAATGCTACTAACTTTACATCAACCATAAATAAAATAAGCTAATTAGGACTAAAATGCCAGACTAATGACTAATTTAACAAAAAAAGGGAAGCCAATGAACTATTGATTCCCAAATTAGCCTGATGAGTTCACCACAAACTAAACTAAAAGATTATATAGATGATAGATCCTCATATATAGTCTTGATACCTGGCCTCTCAGATACAAACCGTATGCATCGCAAAGCTATCCCAAGAACTTCTTTTGAACCTTTTTCAGCGGCTGGATTCATCAACTCGGGCACCAATGCAGCATCAAAACAATCTGGCCCTCGACCTTCGGTTACCCTCAGCCTCACCCAGTCCAGCAGATCAACCCCTCCATCAACACCGGAAACCACATCACCAGCACATTTTCCGGTTAGAAGTTCCAATAAAATCACTCCGAAGGCATAAACATCCGACTTAAAGGAAGGCTGTGGTTTCTTGGAAGCAGTCAATTCGGGTGCCCTATAACCTAAAACCCCAGCATCAAGAATCTGTTCTATAGTACCTGCTTGGGTCATGAGGCGATGCAGGCAGTAATCTGCAACACGAGCATTAAGATCTGGACCCTCTAATAAAACATTGGTTGCTTTGAGGTTGCCGTGTGGAACGGCACGGTCAAAATGGAGATAATTCAGGCCACGTGCCACATCAACTGCAATTTTGAGTCTTTGGGCCCAGGATAGGGGGGGACCCTTTTTCCCTGGTCGATCTGCAGATAACAATTAAACAGAAATGCTGATAAATGATGTGCATGATTGAAACCAGAAAGTGAAGCACACAAAAGTAAGATAGCTTCCAGTCAACTGCAGTGAACAAAAAGAGAGAACTGTGTTGGTACTCGGTACGTCTAAATTAAAATTACTTGGTTCATATTTCTATTTTCATGTCCCAAGAAAAAGAAAGAAAAAAAGCAAGTTCATTTTCCCGAAAAACTATAAATAGCATAATCTTCTAAACTAAGGAAAATGATATTTTTAGCACTCTTTCTCATTTCAGCACACGTGTATACAACCATGTATTGCAGCATTTGCACTGAATTAGTAATTGGAGCTCTAGAAATATAATCAGCCTAAACAAAAGTTAATTGAATAGTGAATAAGCTTGCTTGTGAAATTTGATGAAGAATAATAATATTATGACCTTTTGTCGATAAAAAAAATTGGTTCACTTTTGCTGATATTATTGATCAGTACGTCATGGACCTTGCAATATTTTTGCTTGGGAAGTAATGGTGTCTGAGGTACTTTAACAGATGACGTTTGATATCCATGAAGTGGTAATTTGGTCCATGCAGTAAATACCAAATCAATAAAGAAGCATACAAGTAATCTACAGAGCAATTATAACCTCTCCGACATTGCCACTAAGAATGTATATCTTTGTGTTAACAACATTGGAATGAGGTTAGACCTTCATTCAAATGTGATAGTAATTCACAATGTTTCCCACTCCAAACTTATAATACAAAGTAATTATATTCTTTATAAGCTCTCTATTATGCCGTAAAAGATGCATTGTTTATTTGAAACATTTGTAAACAGTTTAGCCACGCCTTTTATGGCCTTAATCTTATTGTTGCTTATCATTTGCAGGTCTTGGCATGCACAATGGAATAAAATTTACTAATTGACACCCACTCTCTTTAAATTAAATGGGGTAGTAAATAGCTTGAATGAAAAGGAAGAAACTTTACCGTAAAGAAAGCTTGCAAGACTCCCAGGAGATATATAATCTGAAAGAATGAGCTTCTCATGCTGCGTGGGACCCCAATAATACCCTCGCAAACCAACCACGTTTGGATGTCTAATATTTGCAAATTTCTTAGCCTCCTTAGCGAAATCCTTCCTCTGTTTTGCCACACCTTCTCTCAACCACTTCACAGTCAAGAACGCCCCACTATCCAGTGTTGCCTTGTAGGAAGTCCCATGGCTACTTCTCCCCAAGACTTCTGCTGGGGCCTTCGACAGTTCTTCTGGTGAAAATGAGATCGTATCATCAAGAAAGTACAGCTCACCACCCAACCTATCTGGAGACCTGACATCTAATCTAGATAGGTCAGCAGTATACGAATCTCCAGACTCTGGTGACCAAGAATAATGGCTGTTCTTAGATGGAGAGAAGCCCGATATTGCTGTCATTTTCTCATCAGGACTAATAATCCCAGACGACAGTCCTTTACGTGAGGTCACAAGGTCCTCTGCTGAAACTACCAAACCACCAACACCGTCTTTGCCACCCAAGCCAGAAGGAATCTGTTGGGCCTGCCGATGGATGTCTTTACTTGTAACATGTTGTGGAAGAGGTCTCCTTGATATGCGGATGTAATGAATGAAGATGGCAAGCAAGACAAGAATTGCCACAGCAACCACACAAGCAATTATCACCACCACCTTGAAAACTGTTTTGATTGGTTTCCTGTTCGTATGTCCAGCTGGAACAGGGCTTGATCCAGGAGGAGGATTTGGAAATTGTAAATCAGAATTTCCGGGAAAGAAAGAAGATGGTGGAAACTTTCTTAAATTTTCTGGGACAACACCGGAAAGATCATTGTATGATGCATTGAATCTTTCTAGACTATCAGGTAAGTTCTTTGGCAATGGACCTGTGAAATGATTCTGGGAGATATCTAATGAACTGAGGGAGTTGATGTCAGCAATGGAGGTTGGCAGAGAACCAGAGAAATTATTTCCTGCAAGATTGAGATCTTGAAGTGCAGTTAATGAGCCAAATCCATCAGGAAAATAGCCATCAAGTCGGTTATGAGAAAGATCAAGAACGCAGAGATTGGGTTCATAAGAAGAAGACGGAGAGAACTGAACACTTCCAACAAGCATATTGTTTTCAAGGTGAAGTTCTTGCAATGTGGGTAATGTTAGCAGAGTAGATAGAAGAGGTCCATTTAACTGGTTAGAACTGAGATCAAGGACTGTAAGCTTAGGAAACTTCACAATAACGTTTGGGAGAGAACTATTTAGAGAATTATGAGAGAGGTTGAGGTAATTTAAACGCAAAAATTCTGCAGTTACCTCGGGGATGGACCCTGTCAAACGGTTTTGGCTGAGATTAAGAATTTCAATGTTTCCCCATTTCAGCAATCTGGTTAAATTTCCTTCAAATTGGTTATTTGAGAGATCAAGGACCGCACAGCTTCCAGTCACCAATGGAAGTTCACCAGACAGCCTATTTGAGGATAGATTAAGGGTGTGTAAAGTTGTTGCAGTGATCATACTTACTGTCCCTGTAAAATGAAATAGAACGTCAGAAGTGTAGCAAACAACAGTGTACAACTGTATGGACTCCAACATATAAAAAGCCTATTATGACATTTGAGACAAAACAAAAACAATGTTCAACCTCAAAATGATTAATTACATTGCTTAAAACATATCACGAAGAAATTTAAAGAATTTTTTTCTACAAATTTAGTTCGTAAATATAAGTACCTGTGAGGTTGTTGCCACTCAGATCCAATTCAGTTAAAACCAATGAATCTCCTTTCAAAAGGTTATTAGGAATGAACCCAGAAAATATATTGTTGCTGAGTTTGAGGACCTGGAGCTCATAAACAAAGTTAAATCCAGGTAAATCCCCAGACAGCTGATTGTAGCTCAAATCCAACACCCTCAAGTTCTCAAACACCTGTGGCTCATCCCCACTAACAAGCAACCCTGTGAGCTGGTTTCCACTAAGATTTAAGTACTTAATAGTGTCTGAAAGACAAGGTAGAAACTTCTGCTGCTGAGAACTAGAACTCACAAGCAAATTCCCACTCAAATCAACATGAACTGCAGTAGTAAGCAGCAAGAACTCTACAATAAGATCACCATCCAACAAGTTACCATGCAAGTCAAGTACCTGAAGATTTGTCATCTGCTCAAAACCTCTTGGGATTTTCTTTCTGAATCCATTAATAGAGAGATTAAGATATACCAGATTCGTCAACTTTGTCAATGATGACGGAAGTGGACCAGAAAAGAAGTTACGACTCAAGTCTAATGACTGGATTGAAGTAAGCCCTGAAACTGAATCAGGGATTGACCCAGAGAAGTTGTTTCCAGATAATGAGAGGTTCTGCAAACTTCCCAAGTTACCAATCTCTGGTGGTAAAGATGAGAAGAACAGATTATCTGAAATGTCAAGATATTCAAGACCTTTGAAGTAACCTATATTTTTGGTAATTTTACCAGATATAGAGTTGTTTGACATTGAGAGCTTCACAAGCATTGTGAGGTTTGAAAACACACTCAAATCCGCATTGGCGGATAATCCCAGGTTATTAAGGACAACCCCTGCAACCTTGCCACCATTGCAAACAATTCCATTCCAAGATGAAGGACACCCATTGAAGTCAATAGACTCCTCGTTCCATGAATCAAGAACATAACCTGTCGGGTCGTGCGTGATACCCTTTTTGAATTCAAGTAGTGCCAGAATGTCCTGGGAAGGAAGCTGTCCCATGGCAGATACTAAAGCTAAGGTCACAACCAAAAGCCTAAATAGCTTCATCCTATCCATAGAAAATAGCTTTACACAACAAACTTTGAGTTTAATGTTAAGTACCAAACAGATTTTTGAGCTCTCAGTACTGAAATTTTATAGAAATCAATATGGAACTGCGCACCTTATCAACAGAAATTAACTCTATGTGAAGAAATTGAGATCTTTAAGTAGCGGTATGGAAGAAATCCAACTGGGTAACCTACCTATTCAACATCCAAAGAAATCAATAACAGTTTCTGTAATACCAAGAGTCAGAAGAAACCTCTTCAGAAAGTAATATGAATCAAGAATCTCAGTAAAACCAGATTCAAAACCCTTGACGAAAACTAAAAGACTAGAGCCAAAAAGAGATTATTCTATTTCAATAAAACTAGTAATGCTAAACAAAGTTTCAGTAAAAAAACACTTAAAGATACACAAATTGGGATAAACAAACTGAGTTGTTTTCAAAGATCTAACCAAGAAAGGTTCAGCATTTCCTTACCAAACCCAGCTATGTGAACAATGTGCCTCCTGCAATGGGTCCCTGATTCAAGCCTTAGAACAAATAGAGCCTCTCTCTTGCAAAGATTGAAACTTTGTACATGTACTGCAGATTTGTATTAACATTTGACCATCAAAATTTGTTGCACATTCTGCAACAAAGCTCAGAGTCTCAGAACATTCAGGTACAACAAACCCATAATAAATGAAGCAAATGTGTGTTCAAATCTGCATTTACACTGAATTGACAACTGAAAAAATAGCGGACCCAGAAAAGTTTTGCCCTTTCTAAACCTAAACCCTAAAGAAAAAAAGGAGTTTAGCTTCTTGAAAATAAAAACCCAAAACCCCTTTAGCAATTACAGTATAAAGTGCGAATCTTGTTTCTATTTAGTTTACAAAGAAAGGAAAGAAACGCCTTTGTCTCTTTCATTTCATCCTTTTCTTTCTCTCCTAAAACAAAACCATCACTTTTATTTAAAAAAATAAAATAATGGCTGTATAAATTAGAAGTACCTTTAAAAACTCAAACTTTTCTTCATTCTGTTTCTTTTAACAAATTACAGAGGAAAAAGAAAGCGGGAAATGAAGTAGTAGTATATTTTTAGGTGAATAAAATGGATGCTTTACCCGCCAAAAAGTGGAGAATTTTCACATAAGGATGTGTTAAATTTAGTTTAAGAATTAAGACACATATATATTACTCCATAAAGGTCCTTCTCTGGGAAGTGATGCTACCAGCCTACCAGTATCAGTGAAGAAGAGCAGAGCATGGGGAATCGTGGCCTGTGCCAAATAATACTTGGGCCCATCTCTGTTTACTTTTGACTAAACTGTTTTAGGGAAAATTGCAAATAAAAACGTCCATGGCTTGTGAGTCTTGTGACTTGCGAGTCCGGCACAGAATCAGAATAAATGAAAAACTAAATGGAACAATTATCCCCATATAAAAATAAAATAAAATACTTACTTATTATCTGTCACGTAGATAGGGAATGAGCTGCATATGATGTATATAAAATTCATATAAAAATATCATATCTTCATCAATAGCTTAGAAGCCTAGAACCCTGCGGAGCATGGATAGGGTTAGAATTTCGTATATATGTTATATTATATATAGTTAGAGAATTGATATTTTAAAGGTAAAATTTAAGTTTTTTATAAATAAAAATTTTACTCATCTATTATTCATATATTCATGTGAAAATTTTTATATAAAATTATCATTTTTACTCGAAAATATTAATTTTCTATATCATTTGTATTTATTGATTTGTATCTACAATCTGGGATAAAGTTGGTGAGGGTTAGGGCTGAGTAATGAATCAAATTGAAACTAAAATTGTACAAAGAATTACATAAATTAAAATCGCACCAACTGTTCCAACATATATGGCGGTTTTAGATAAATTAAAAATCTAAATTTACGATTCCGGTTTGGTTACTAGTCAAAATCGCACGCATAAAACTGAAACCACACTATGTTAGTAGAGTATAGCCTATAATGTTTATGAATCTTTATATTATGATTGTAATATGATATTTGTTAACAATATGGTGTAATATGATTGAGCTACTCTTAGTAACAATATGCTGTAATATGGTAGAGTAACCTGTGAATTCACAGGTTACTCTACCATATTACAGCATATTGTTACTAAGTGTAGAGTAGCAAAGACTGTATTTAACTTTTGTTTACTCCACTATATTCTACTCTAATAATTTACATCATATTACTCTATTATATTTAGCTTTTGTTTAGACAAAACATTATAAGTAAGGTTGTGTGTGTTATCAAAGTGTATTTAATATTGTGTAATGTAAAATTATTAATTTAAATTGCATAATTTTATTTTTTTTCAATTGATTTTTGAACCGAAACCTATACCTGGCAATATAAGTAGTTAACTGTTGGGTCAAACCATATTAACTGGAACCAAATGGGTCGGTTAACCATTTTTATTTATTCAGGTCGGTTATGGTTTGGACTCATATTTATTCAGGTCGGTTATGGTTCTGAACTAGTTAACCATTTTTCGACCCATATTTATATAACACATTTTAATTTAAATTGTGCACTTTATTTCCTAATTTATTTCTCCGTTGAGTGTTATACTATTATACTGTTATACAATAATACACCCCACTACCCCACTCCCACCCCACCCCACCCCACCCCACCCCACCCCCAACCATACCCCCACTCCCACCCCCACACCCACCCCCACCCCAACCTCAACCTCAACCCCACCCCCACCCCCAACCCCACCCCAACCTCAACCTACCCCCAACTACACCCCCAACCCCACCCCCACCTCAACCTCACCCATCACTCCACCCCACCCCACGCCACCCCCACCCCACACAACGCCACCCCACCCCCACCAAACTCCACCCCACCCTACCCCACCCACCCACCCACCCACCCTACCCCTATCTTACCCCACCCACTCAACTCACTCCACCCACCCTACCCCACCCTAACCTACCCTACTCTACCCAACCCTACCCACGTACCCCCACCCCAACATCACCCACTACCCCACCCCACCACCCACCTACCCTACCCTACCCTACCCCCACCTTACCCCACCCCACCCACCCACCTTATCCTACCCTACCCCCACCACCCACCACCCACCCTATCCTACCCTACCCCCACCCCACCAACCCTACCCACCTATCTTACCCTACCCTACCCCACCCCACCCACCCACCCACTCACCCACTCCTATTCTACCCACCCACCTTACCCTATCCCCCCTACCCCACCCACCCACCCTTCCCACTCACTCTATCCACCCACCCTACCCTATCCACCCACCCACCTTACCCCCTCCCCCACCCCCACCCACTCCCCCATCCCCACCCCACCCCCTACCCCACCCCCACTAAAAAAATAATATTATGTGATTATGTAAAAAAATAATATTATGTAAAAAATAATAATATTACCCCACCCCACCCTACCCCACTCCGCCCCGTACCTCACCCACCCGACCCACGAAAAAAAAAATATTTTATTACTGTTTTCACTCCTCTTTATTTATGATAGATTATATAATAAAATTATCTCAAGCACAAATTATAATTAAATACTATTATATTTTAGTTATTTATTTATGATACAATCACAATATACAAAATATATAATATTATAACAACTAATACAAATAAATATTTACATGAAACATCTTAAAATGGTTAATATGATTAATATGGTTTTTAACCATAACCATATGGTTCCAACCCACATTATTCATATTAAAAATGGTTAATATGGTTAAATAGTTGGTTAACCATATTTTAAAAATCAAAACCAACCCATAACCATATTTTGTCAGGTCTACCGAAACCGTATCAAATGAAACTGCACCGCACCAATCATAAGTGATTTCATGTGCGATTTTAAATTTATTAAACCGTACCTAAGTAATTTTGTGTGCGATTTGAGTTTCAAACCGCAAGTCAGGGCATAATGATATAGGCCGTCCGGCCTATATGGTTATGCAGCTGGGCCCCATAAATATATCTGTTTCGGACCATCGTGGAGAGAAGTGAGATGTGAGCCTGATTGGCTCTACTTTCTAGCAATTTTACAGCTCCCCACCTCCTTGGATTATTATAGCAGTGAATTATGTGGGTATTAATTAGCCCATTAGGCTTGAAAGATCTCGAACCTTGTCATGCATGGATATAGTGTTGTGGTCCTCGCATTCCTTGCAGTTTATAGCTTGATTTTCAGTGAGATTTATGCTTTTATTTTTAAATAATAATAAATAAATAAAGTAATGAACATTTTTCTATCATAAAAAAAAACACTATTTGGGCATTTGAATTTTAATTTGTAAAAAAAATTCAACAGATTTTCAAACATTGTAGAAACATATATGGGAGTATTATTATTAGGAAATTGTTAAATCCACAACACTTTTTATTATTTTCACAACAAAAGTGTCGCTGTAGATGTATAGTGACGGTGAAAACCGTAACTATAGGATCCATAGCAACACTTTTATTGTGAAAATAACATTTTATATTTTGGATTTAACAATTCCCTAAAAGGCATATGCATAGTATATGAAGTATTATAATTTGGCCAACACATCATCATCATCAACTAATTAATGCATTTAGGATAATGATGTATGCAAATTCTATATTATTAATTGCACACTCAATAAATGACACTCAATTTACTTATTTATCATCATGTTTAAGGCCGTAAACGAGCCAATACAGTTTGGATTCGACTCAAAAAATTACGAACGAGACTCAGATTCGTTAATAATATGATCTAAATCTGAGTATTAAAAATAGTTCGAATAAAAATATGAGTATAATATGAGCAATATTATACTCGACTAGTTTAAGATTCAAATTACTCGAATTTTTTATTGTGATTCGATACATGCTCGGTTAATACATATTCGATTAGATGTTCGATACATTCTTTTATAACATATACAAATTTAAATCAAATTAGGATAATTAGTTATTATTTTGTTTTGTTTTTAATTTTAATTGTGATTTTATATTTGTAAAGTGTAATAATAAATATATTTTCTCATTTTTAAGTAAAATAACAAATTTAATTTATAATTATATTTATTATAAAACTAGTTATTATGTGGAGACTCGAATTCGAACTTGAATTGGAAGTTCGCGAGTAGTTTGAATAAATATTCGAGTCGAGTCGGATCGAATTCGAGAAATAAATATTCGAGTCGAGTCGAATCTGAGTAAGATTTTTCAAATATAATTCGAATTCGAGCCGAATTCGAGTACGAATTTATCATTTCGAATCGAATTCGAGTAGCTCTCTATTCGCTCCGATTCGACTCGTTTACACCCTTAATCATGTTCTTACAAAATCTGATGGTCAGACAAAATCTGGAGTGGAAAAAAGAAAAAGTAAAAAATAAGATGGCCAATGAATATAATAAGAACCAAGATCTGTAAGCACAACTTCCCCAATCCTATTGCATTGTTTTCCTCCATATAGTAAGAAGATGGACAAGAATAAAAGAATAGTAATGAGCCCTCAGAAAGGCTTCCAAACCAAAGAAATAAAATATCACAAAGTACATCAAGAGAAACCTCAGAACCATACTGAACATATTATCATGCTTGCTACATACCCTATATAGTAACTGAACAAGCCCACTATAGTCTAGGTGGACTTGATAAGAGAAAAAAAAAATGAAAGAATTAAAACTTAACACCACATCAAATATATTCTCTAATACTGGGTATGTGGAAGGAGACTGGGTACGAGGATTGATACATATGGTAAAATGCATAAGGTATCTAGTTCTCCTACCAAGATTCAAAACGACAGAACCCGGTACACAGAAGGCAGGGGTAACCCTGACTCTCACCTTCCCTTTAGCTTCACCAGCGGCGAAAAATCATCAACTGTAACAACGACATCATCTGATCTCCATGCAGATTTTACTTTTTCTTCCATTTTTGAACAAGTTCCTTCATCTAACTTTGCAGCTTCCGGCACACCCTGATCTTCTCTCTCCTCAACACTCACCAAAACCGGACTGCTAATGAAAGAGTTTTCTCCGGTGTTGGGATGCAACCAAGCTTCCTGAACTTGTAGAACATACTCCAAGTGCCACAAAACCTCACCCATTGTCGGCCGGCTCTTTCCCTCATCAGCAAGACATTTTTCTGCAATTTCAGCAAATTTCATCAAAGATTCTGGAGAGTATTTCCCTTTGAGGTGTGGATCGATAATGGTTTCAAGTGACCTCTGTCGTTGCCACCGCATTGCCCATTCTGCAAGATTGATCTGATCTTTTGGCAAGCTTGGGTTTATAACAGCCCGTGCACAAACAACTTCAAACAAAACCACACCAAATGAGTAAACATCAGACTTCTCAGTCAATTGCTGCCGTCTGAAGTATTCTGGATCAAGATATCCAAAACTTCCTTTTACTGCAGTACTAACATGTGTATGTTCCAGAGAAGGACCAGTTTTGGATAGCCCAAAATCAGCCATTTTTGCCACGAAATTCTCATCTAACAGTATGTTTGTTGTCTTAACATCTCTATGGATAATACCACGGTCTGCTCCTGTATGAAGGTAATGCAGTCCCCGAGCTGCACCAACGCACACTTCAATTCGCTGCTTCCAGCTTAATGGCGGGAGGTCACTTCCAAAGAGATGACTTCTTAAGGTCCCATTTGCCATATATTCGTATACCAAGATCATCTCATGCTGTTCATCACAAAAACCAATCATGGAGACCAAATGCCTGTGCCTGAGCTTTGATAGCATCTCAATCTCGGTTTCGAATTCTGCCAGACCTTGTTGAGAATCTGGGTTAGCACGCTTAATTGCTGAAAGAGATCCGTCTTCGGTCTCCCCTTTGTATACCTTACCAAATCCTCCAACTCCAATCACTAAACTGTCATCAAAATTATTGGTTGCTGCTCTAAGCTCGGCTAATGTAAAGCGCCTGCCAGCTCTACCAGGGGCCATAGATCCATTTGGATTTTGATACATTGATTCCTTTGCATTAGCAGTGCTATTCAGAAGAAATAATGGTCGCCACCCCGGAGGATACTTCTTAGTGTCACTCTGTTTATTTCTCCTCTTTTGACATATACAAGAGATGAGAGCAATTGATGCTGCAAGAATGGCAATAGAAGCTATTCCTGCTCCAATGATCACCCACAGGATCAAACTCCTTGAACTTTTTCTGTGTCCTGAATTTCCATATCTCCTTAAATGGGCAAGATTCCCATTTCGACTCAACTTGAATATTTCCAGTCCATTTAAGAGCGCATCAGTTCCAGCAGCACCCGTTGTTGTGTCAGGACCGAGTTGTATCCAGAGGGTGTTAATATCTGAGGACACCACATCAAAAAAATCCCGATGATATGCCTTATTCATCCCTCCTGCTTGCTTAAAAACATCGAAGTTGTCTGCTGCAGTCTTATTATTTATGTAGATTCTGAAAATCCTTTGATTAGCCTTATCATAAACCAGCTCACAGAAATGTAAGCGAATTATATAATCAAAATCAGGATCCACTTCAAATTTCCATGACATGTTGAATCTCTTCTCCATCACTTCAGTGTTGGACATAGTTCTTGCTGTTCTATAGACTAGAAGAGGAGCCACCGAGGTATAATTTTCAGAACTATAAGTAATGTTGGCACGGCTGCTGATTTCCGATCCTGCATTTGCAGTTATCATGTAGCTTGAATCAACTTCCCAAACTCTCTTTAGAGCTAAATCCTCATCAGCTTTAATTGTTGAACCTCCAACATTGAGTCGATACATAGTCTCAATCCCCCGTTTGCTCAAACTCAATGAACTAGTTGCCCCATTTCCACCCACTTTGCTAACTGAATCAACGAACAGCTTATCTACAACCTGCACTATTTCTATGGCATTGACAAACCCAAAAGACCCTTTGGTTGGAATAAACTCAACCATAAGAACATCACCATCCAAAGTCAAGAAAAATTCCTTCACCAAAGATGACAAGCTCGAATTCCCTCCTGAATTCAGTAAGTTTAAATTCTTGTGGGAAATCTCATCAGGGACATTAAATCCTGTCACCAATTTTACCCCATTTGCCTCAACATCAAAAGAAGATTCATTGACATTGTGGTTCCCAAACGAGAAAGGATAGAAATGGAGCCTAAGAAAATAACTCCCTTGTGCCCTTTGAAATGTGTAATTCAAGCTATCCGTAAACAATCTTGCAGTCTTATAAAGCGGTGCATAGACCGGATCTCCATTAAATTTGACAGTGGAGGCCTCAGTGCCGGAAGAACTAAGGGTGACATTGGCCCCGGTGGTCGAGTCACCAACCCATCTCCTACCATCCACATTAACAGTAGTATTTGTACCACAATTTAACAGAAAAGAATTTGTTTGAGCTTCTCCAGTTCTTACATACAAAGAAACTATCACCAAAAGATTAATGCCCAATACTCCTATGACATTAATCTTCATCATTCACCACTTTTGGCTTTCAGTTTTCTCTCAGCTTAAAATGAAACAACAAACTACTATTGTAAAACACAGTACCAAAGGTTAAAACCCTAATCTTGAATCACATTCCTTACTTTCTTTCATCCAAATATAAATATCACAGTTTTCCACAAGCATTAATTTGAAAAATACCCACATAGAAATTCTAGCATAAACATAAAGTTACCTCCATCAAACACATTTTCACAGTTGACATTCCTTCAATGGTGATTCTAGAGAATGGAGTGAAAATCAAAACCCACCAACAAATTATCTTCAATCAGCAAACCCAATCACAAGCAGATCTGAACCAAAATGAATGACAATAAAAAGGGGACAAAGCTAAACAACAGTGGCAATGGAATATACTATAAAGACACAATTTTTGGGACTAGTTATGACCCCCAAAAAAAGTGGTCCTGAAGATGGGTATTTTCTGAAAATGAGAGAGATTAATGAGAACATGGGTTTGGGGGTTTGGGGCTTTGGACTGAAAGAAAAGTGAAACAGAGATGTGTAAACATTCATGTCATCCTGTACCGTTTGGTTTCTTTAGAAAAGGGTCAAGAATCTGGCGAAAAACATTTCTGTATAATGAATTGTATTGCCAAAGCATTTGTTGTAACTGCCGTAAGGCCCGTAACAGCCCATTCTTTAATACTACTAATATTTATAAGGATGTGACGGGCAAGTGTTTGGTGGCAGAAGATGGACCTCCATTATTTTGAGAGAGGAGTGAGTCACATGCATTTGTCTTGAAATAATGAACACTGATCATTCTTTTAATTTTCCAAAAATACCCTTGATTTTTGTACAATATTTATTTTATATATTTATTATTTTTTTAAAAAAATTGTCCTCTTTCTAAGTTCCTTCCTATTCCGTACCAGAAAAGTGTACCTTTTATAACTAGTAATAAATAAATAATTAGACAAAAAGAATGGGACAACCTCACATTTGAACTTCTTTTAAAAGTCATTTTTTAATTTCTTTTCATTTAACTTGTGTAAATTTATATTGAATTTTATGCACTTTTATATATACAATTGCTAGTGGTGCCACTACTACACATGGTACCTTCGATATGACATTTTCAAATGCTTTGAAGATGTCTAAAAATGATTGTTATAATTACAAAATCAATGTACCTTTTATATATAAAAAAAATTATCTTCAAAATTTGAAGGCAAATTTAATGGACTCACTAAGTAATCAACACCTTCCAAATATAAAATTTTTAAAATTATATTTAATAGTATGAATTTATTTAGTTTTAATTTATACAAGTATGAATATTATATAATATATAAAGAGTGATAATAATTATAAAAAAAAAATTGTTTGTTAAACTTAAATAAACCACAACAACTTAAATTTTAAAATTTATTTCAAAAAGTCAAAATTCAAAATTATTCTTATATATTACCAAATGAAGTATTGTAAAACGGGATATATAAATGGATGAAGATAGTAAACAATTTTTCTTAAATTATGTGTAATGTTGATCTCGAATTCTATATTCATAATAGATAGAGTAATAGAGTTTGTTTCGAAGGTAAAATATGTTTTTTATGATGGGTGGTTGCTTACCACAAGTTTGACATGCTATATTATTATTATTATTATTATTATTATTATTATTATTATTATAAATCTTGATAACAAAATTCCAAATATATATATATATATATATATATATATATATATATATATATATATACACACACACACATATATCTAATTTTACCTTGTAAGATAATAACAATTATTATGCCATCAAGTAAGGTTTAAGAAAGTTGTTTCAAAAAAAGGTTTAAGAAAGTAAGCCTATAACTTAAATCATCAAAATCACTCAAACGAGACAACTAGAGAAATTTAAGGGATTTTGTTGCACTATTATCTTTATTATTTTTAGACATGTTATACTGATCGGAAGCATCCCTTGTGGAGAGTCTCATATTTTAGTCAAAATCAAGAGACAAAGTATGGATGGTATTAAAGCAATGAACACATAATAATAATTTGGATTAGCTTGACCAACAAACATGTTTGGATCTCAGTGTATGGATTGCATAATTCAATATTACCTTGAGAGTGAGTATATGGATGATGATTCAGCAGTTCATCAGTATTAATATCACATCTATATTATTGCATGGTAAGGCCTTTAATGAGTGGCATACCATGTACTTTACTTTCTTTTGTAACGAATTATAAGTTCGTTATTAATAAGAGACTTGTATTTGTGTTAGTTACTTGTATGTATTGTTTACGGAAAATAAATTAGTAAAAGATTAAAAAAGAAATAAATAAATGACACAAATGAATCTTTTACAATTCCTATATTATTCTCTATTTACTATAAATATTAAAACTTCAAAGAATGATAAAGTAATAAACTTTATACGATGATGCCTCAGAAGTACAGCAATGAAGCGATCTCAAACGGAGGGGAGATTGATGATGGGGAAGAATTAGGCGTAATTTTGGGTTTGGACGGTGGCGCTACCTCCACCATTTGTGTTTGCGTTCCTTATTCCGATCAACCCGCCGCCCCTGTTCGTATTCTCGGTCGCGCCGTTGCTGGTTGTTCCAACCACAACAGTGTCGGAGGTAATTCTTTATTTTAAAAAAATAGCCATTATTTATTTATTTGTCTCTATGCATATATGGTGTTTGTTATTTGTTTATGTTTGTTGAGATGTAATAGAATTGATTTTTAGCCTCCAAAGATTCCTTTTTTATGTTTTCAAATCTTAATTAGCATCAAGAAAAATGTTTTTCTGTTGTGTTGACAGAGGGATTATATAAGAAAAGCATTAGAAACTCTGCACAAAAATTGGAGGTTGGACCCTTTCGGGTATCACCGGAGATTAAATGAAATATTGCTGAAAGCTTGAGAGTGATCATGATTTTTATTTTATTCAATGTGCTGTTACAATAATGGCTGCTGTTTCATAGTATTAACTTTAGCAATATATTAAATACTTGCTGAAGTGTGAAAGGAATCTTACTTTGGATTATTAATTTGTTTATATTTACAGAAACTGCGGCCAGAGATACACTGGAACAGGTTATGGCAGAAGCCCTTTCAAAATCAGGGTTGAAGCTCTCCGCTGTTCGAGCTGCTTGTTTAGGTGTATCTGGGGTTAACCATATAAATGATAAGAAGAGGATATTAGATTGGCTGAGGTTGGTATCTACCTAGTTGTTTGGATAAATTTCATATTCTTTGTCTGCTGCAATCTTATAATCCACTTTCTTGAGTGTAAAGAATTTATCACAAAGTCTGTCATTCCATTTGTTGCTGGATCAAATTATAATAAATGAAGAGAATTCGCTAAAATTCTTATTTTTTTTCTTCTCTTAAACGGAAAGATCGATATAATACAATTTCAGTATATTATAGATACATGCATTATGAAACTAATATAATTTTGAGCTTCTGTCATAAGAAAGTATAGAAAGAAAATTAGTATCTTCCTATTGCTAAAGGAAATTTTGGAAATTCGAAAGATATGGTTTGAGGAATTTGTTGGAGAAAGGAATACGCAGGTACAGCAAGAGGACAAGGAGAGACTGGCATACAACAATTGGGTGAGAAGAAATGCTATAGCAAAGCCAAGGTGTAGCGGAAGTAAAGTGTTCCAGGCTTTTTCATGGAAATAGTTCCTTACATAGCTAGGTTTTATCATATCTGTTCTACATTCATGTAACCTTAATAACTTTATTCATGAAAATTGGCAACTAGATATCTATCTAATATATATATATATATATATATATATATATATATATATATATATATATATATATAAAAAGAGAGACACACACACACATGTATATATATATTAAGCACTCTGTGATCAGTTCTACTTCACTATGTTATTATTAACAGGAACATATTCCCAAGCCAGGTTAAGCTATATGTTCAGAATGATGCTGTAGCAGCTCTTGCAAGTGGTACCATGGGGAAGCTTCATGGCTGCGTCTTGATTGCGGGTACAGGAAGCATTTCTTATGGATTCACTGAAGATGGAAGAGAAGCTCGCTCTGGTGGTGGTGGACCTGTCTTGGGTGATTGGGGAAGGTAAGCTTATTGAGTTTTTGTTGCGGTACCATACATGGATAGGACTTATTTATTTGTGATTTTTTTCATTTCTATTGCTTTATGATTATATTAATTGTTACTGTGACTAATTGAGGTGAATAATAAGTATCTGCGCATGATGACCATACTACCAGTTGTCTAGACAAGTAAATGCTCAATACATTCTTGATAAACTTTATTTTGAATGCATATCCCGGATGAATAATCTGCTACAATGATCGTGGCAATATAGCTTTATTCAGTTTCAATAACCTTAAAATGAGAATCTCGAAAGTAAATTAGGCATGATGTGATGCACAATACAATCTTACAATATGTAGATGTCATACACAAATAAAGGCGTGCTAAATATCTGATGTATCATTGAGATGTGAATGAGAGACTTAGTAAATCATATGCGACACATGGTTGAAATTATTTGGGAAGCTAAGTTAATAAGGGTTCATGATATGAAAACAGAACAATTTACTGTTATATACTTGTTCAACTATTGACATACCAAAATTCTGGTTATTTTCATGTCTCTCTTCACATTGTGGTATGGTTGTGGGCAAAAGATTCTGATTCCTAATAAAATAATACTGAGAAAAATATATTAAGTAGTAGTACAGGTAATGGTGCAATACTTCAATTCTAGCACTAAATAGATATTTGTTTTAGGCAGCAACTGAGTTCACGTGGCTATAGAAACACTTGTGTATTTCGACATGTATAGTCATTGATGGTGTAGCATGGACATAGATGGAAGGACGACATTAATGTGACGACTGACGACATTGTAAGACAAATTCCTAAGTATGGGATAGCATTACAGGTGTGTAATCCCTTAAGTAGTTAAAGGTTTTTTGACGGAATATATTATTTTAGTTTAGTGGATGCCAGTTAGCAGTAAAGTTCAAACCACTCAGTTGGTTTTGTTCTGTCTAAAATAAAAGGTAAATGAAAACGAAAGACAGTTAAAGACTTAAATCTGAAGCTTCTAGTGTTAAAGATTTGAAGCTCCACTAGACCGACCCATGTACATAGAAGTTATGTGGTACCTCCAGTCCAACCTTTTTATGTGCGCATGTGAATAATTGTTACTGAATCTGGTTTACTTTTTCAGTCACATTTTCTCCACCAAGAACACGAAGTCTAAACAAAAGTTTCCCGTATTTATTCTTTATGCCTGCTGAAGTTGGGTTGCATCTTACTTCCTAACAACCTATCCTGGCCCAGAGTTATGGCAATGACCAGTTGTACATGTAGACATACAATATGTACATGATTTCAGTAGAACATATGTAGAGAGTAGAGACTGACAGACTGTAGATTGCCTACAAAGATTCCATGTCTGATTCCTGATTCTTGGTGGGCTGTAGTAAAGTAAGTGTATTATTTTGACAAAATTTGGTTTTGATTCATATGAATATATTAAGGATTACTTAGATATCATAATTCATGAGTGGTTTCGCCTTCTACTGTGATTATGTTTTCATTAGGGAAAAGATCATAATCTTGCAAGATATATGTTTTCTGCTTATATCGTGAAGTAAAATTGGACTAATAGATATTTTTCCTTACAGTGGTTATGGGATTTCTGCTCAGGCCTTGACTGCGGTATTGAGGGCTCATGATGGTCGTGGTACACAGACAATGCTTACAAAAAGTATCTTAGAGTCCTTGGGTCTTCCTACTCCAGACGAACTAATAGGGTATTTTTTCTTACAAGAGCTATTAATTATTTTCTTCGATAAATGAACCTATAAATTGTTGTATAATCTGGCATATAGTTGCTACTTAATTGCTGATAATGCATTATTCCATAAAGAGTTATGAGTGCATCAGTAGGTCAATGTAGACTATGTAAACCCGAATTTAAATGTTAATTGAGCAAATTTATCATAAGAGCAAACGCTCGTCTCTAGTGCCATGTTGTTTTCCTCCTATCAGCTCTGGTGGTTTGATCTAAATGTCTGCTTCCTTAGTTTTCATGGTTCAACTTTCAAGTCAATCAATACTTGGCTATGTTATGGAGGCAAGGATACACCAATAGTGTAGTTCAGCGGAACCTGTGTTATATGTAGTTCATTGAGAAATGAATATCTTTATGATAAACCAATAATTGAGGACTGAATATCTAGGCAAGCGGTCAATATGAACACAACATTTCATTAGTAGTTTGAATTCCTTTCTTTTTGGGATTTAGGTGGACCTATGCAGATCCATCTTGGGCACGTATTGCGGCACTTGTTCCAGTAGTTGTATCTTGCGCAGAAGCTGGTGATGAAGTTGCACATAAGATCTTAAATGATGCAGTGAAGGAATTGGCTTCAACTGTGAAAGCTGTTGTTCAAAGACTTGGCTTGGCAGGGGAAGGTCTGACCTCATTTAACTATTAAATCTTTAATGTTGTTATCTTGATGTAAGAAAGGAAATCATAAGAGTGGAAATATCTTGGGTTCGTGTAGACCAAGACTGTTTACGTGAAGTTTAAATCCATGACCTTTGAAATTCTGAACCATTCATATTTCTACAGTTAGCAAGGATATGATATTTTGGAAACAATGGCCCTTTTATATATTAAAACCCCCCTCCATGCCTAATTTGTTTCTTGGAATACAGCAACTTAACATGATTCGAATTATATTTGCAGATGGAAATGATTATTTCCCTATTGTCATGGTTGGTGGTGTCCTGGAAGCTAACAAGAGGTGGGATTTAGGGAAAGAAGTTATTAATCTTATTTTGAAGGACTACCCTGGAGCTTCTCCAGTAAGACCAAAGGTTTGCATCATTACTCTTTACTGAAATCATTACATTTCCTCATAGCAAGGATATTCATCTAGTTTTCCTTCTCCTTCTCCCTCTCTTTCTCTCTCTCTCTCTCTCTCTCTCTCTCTCTCTATATATATATATATATATATATAAAATCTGGCTGGTATTTTGGGGCAGGGAGTGAGGGGATTATGTCTGTTTGTCTGATAAGTGTGAACATATCTGCCTGCCATTTGTCGCAACCAAATAACCAGGTATAATTATTATAAGAGTCAGGACACTGAAAATAATAGTTAACTGTTTATATGATTTTCACGATCTTAAGTGTGAAGGTATTGTTTCACTGGAAAAGGAAGTGTTTCTGGTTTGGGAAGTTTGATAAGAATGATTTTATATCATTCATCCGTGTATGAAACTTGAACTAGTTGTTCAAATATACTGATTTTCCTTCTAAGGACATTGCAAATCGTGTGTGGCGGGAGGTGCTAGAAGTTGTGAAATTGAGTTCTGCTCTGCATGAGATGATTTTGACTTGGTGACATTTTTAAATCAGTTGCTAGAGCTGACAATATGTGAAAGTGTCCACTTCTATCTATAACTCGACTTTCTCTCGATCGTTAACTTTCTCTTGATCGTCTGTTCTTTAAAGATCTTGATCTTCCACATTATTGAGAATGATTTCCAAACCCAGTTCACACCCCTTTATGTGACATCCTGACATTTTCTGAGATTTCAGTTACCTTCTCAGTGGGTTTACCATACTACATTTGTTGGTGGTATGTGTTTTTATTGTAAAATTACTCGGCACTTGTTCCTTAAAAGTATAAACTTCACAGGCTTCCTATAGTTTAGCTAAGCTGTTCTTTGGTTCTTGAATTCTTTCGTCTCTATGGGTTTTTAACAATAACAAGATATAAGACTACAACATATGCATTGAATTAATGTGTCTTATTTAATTGTAAATATTAAAGGTCTTTCCCCAAGGAAGGAAACAACTCAGAGTCTGAGATATGCTTTGCTGTTTCCTTTTTCAGCTTCAACTTTTTTCCCACCTTATTGTTATTTTTTGTGGTTACTTAGCTTGAACCTGCTGTTGGGGCGGCTTTGCTAGCTTGGAATGTCTTGATGAAAGAAACAAAAGGGAACTGTCAAAGATGACCAGATTATGGTTATATTGTTCAATTGTATAGTTCAAAGTACAGAGAAATCTTGAAAAACAATTGTTAGCATATATAAAATATCAGGTGGTTGAGTGTTTCGAAACTCCTCTCAAATGAAGTATTTTGATATTCATTGTATGAAGAAATAGGTTCTTGCTTTTTTCCTGAACTACCAAACACATGCAGGTAAAATGAAAAAACAGAGACAATTAGTGTTACAATCAACATAAGACAGCCATCAATGTTTAATCCATTGCTGCAATAAAGTCTTTATCATTATTGTTGCAAATTAGCCTGACAGGCATGACTTTTTGTGTGGTAGAATCTCACAACAATGACAGTAGGTTGTTTATAGACAAACTGCTGTGAATAACAAAAATTGGTCAATCATTTCTGTCCATTTTGGTCTCTATATCATCTCCAATCAACCTAGCAATATGCTATACATAAACAAATTCTATACTTACAGTTTGCTAGGTAACAACTGCAAATGAGACATAACTTCTAATCTAACTTGGTCTCTTCTTAATTTTCCTGTCCCCGTTAACGGCAATGGTTTCCTCCATATAACAAAATCTTTAGGTATTTTGAACCTGCAAAATATAAATGAAGATACAAAATACTCAGTAGGGAAGATGATTATTACATACACATTTCTAAGCAGGGACAAAGATTTATTAATATCAAAGGAAAACATGCCAATATAAATATAGAAATAAAAGAGAAATACCCAGTTAAATTCTTTTCTTTACAGAACTTCTGGAGCTTCTCACTGGACAAGCATTGGTGATCGTCTTTATCCGAGTGATCAGAACTATACTCGGCCCATTTCCAGCCGTCTTTTATTTGAATACAAGCAACTACCATTTCTGTGAAACGTGTGGCTTGAAGTCCAACAACAACAGCGCTAGAAACTCCTGGATGTTTTAATAGGATAGCTTCTACCTGAAACATTAATAATATAAAAATGACTACTATAGCATCTTTGCAATTCCTTTTGATTTCTTATTTATGGTTTCCAAAATACAACACTTTATGCATCATCCTAAGCAAAACAAAGCAAAAAACATGAGTTTTCATGCGTACCTCTTCAGGGTACACATTCTCCCCTCCACTTTTAATTCGCCCCTTAGTTCGCCCAATGAGCCAGACATTTCCATCATCATCTAGTCTCCCTATGTCACCAGTGTCGAACCAACCTCCATCACCAGGATCAAGTTCCTCATATGGAATTTGACCCCAGTAACCTAGCATCATTTGAGGTCCCCTTATTAATATCCGCCCAGCATGAGAACAATCCTCAGAAGCAATTCTAAGTTCAACATGTGGAGCAGTATTTCCAACACATACACCGCCTGGTTGATTGTCCAAAGTCGTTTTGATTTCCCCAATCATTTTAAATGACTGGTCTAAGTTCTCTTTTGTTGGATCATACAAGGTTTTGAAGGTGAGAGAAGAACATGCCTCTGTCATCCCTTGAAATTTTATTTTGGAATCAACAAGGAATGGAAGACAGTTAGAAACAAGAAAGGGTGTTAATTTTGTGTTTGGAAGAGATTTGAAATAATACATGATGAAGTTAAACATGTTACGGATGAAGTAAGCCCGAAGGCACCTTGAGCTCACATTGTCTGGAGATCTGAACAAGGAGTTGTCTTTTCAGAGGTTAAAAAATAAGGCTGAAACTGAACTGTGTTTGTCTCATGCATGCTTAGCCAGTTCTCTCTTAATGATTTACATCTCAGTCATGAGTTTAACAGAACCAGATCATCAGCACGGTTTTGGTAGCTTGAACTCTATGTTTTATGTTATTTCATCTAGTTCTCGTCTGGAAGAGAAATTCAGAGAAGCACTTTACTGAAAGAGAGGATTACAAAAATAAAATAATTTGTCTTCAGTACATTATCAAGGTTCCTTTCTCCATATTATGTAGCAAGAAAAGCTAATAATTAAGCAGTCTCTCAAATACTAGTTGACCAAACTGCTGGGCTTTATCAGTGTTTTAAAAATCCCCGCCTAGGCATTAAGCGGTCCTCTACCGCCTCAATATGGCTGGGCGCCTAGGCTCCCTCGCCTAGGCAGAACCAAACATCTACTTTGAAGCTCTATAATACTTGAAATGACTTTTTTAAGCCTTAAAATATTATTTTTTATGGTAACTTTCATGTAAAATTCTAAAAAATTACATCTACTATATACTTTGTATATTATAACAAATATGTATAATAGAAAGATTAATAAATGAGACTGAACGCCTAGTCCACCTAGCTAGGCACCGCCTAGGTGGCCTAGGTGCTAGGCCCCCTCCGCCGCTTAGGTCTGCATAGCGACTTTTAAAACACTAGGCTTTATGAGGACCTAATTTTGTACTATAAATTCTTCAAACTATGATACCAAGCCTGCATCTTTTTCTTGAGAGATGAAGTTAAATCATCATGTAGGTCACCCAACCTTATTTTCCAATCAGTTTGTATGTTTCTGCTTGTATGTCTGTCATGTGAAATTGATGGACTGACATAGTCCAAAGTATCAATTCCTTGTGAAGATAACCATTTTAAAGATTGAGTAAAAACAGCCATGTCAAGTTGGAGGCCAATATCTCATATATAGCTAGTGCTGATGAAAAGAATTTATATCAACTGTTGCATGCCAAGCCTAGCATAAATTTCTACGCTTTTCTTTCACCTAACCACTGAATTATTTTGCGCGTTAATGTTACTAAATTCTTGGTCTCTGCAAGTGATCTTCCTTTCATTTACAACAATGAACAATCTAATGACCAGAATAATTTGAGGAACTGGAAGAGAAACCCACCGTAAGCTGAGAGAATTTTAGCTCTTGGGAAAAATTTGAGGGTGTCTTTGAGAAGCTCAACTGAAAGACTCCCACCTCCATTTAAAATCTTCTTTACTGTTACTAATCCTTTCCATGTTTCCTTCATCCTGTATAAAGCTTATAATATGACTATAGATGCAAATAACATCTGTTGATATTTAAAATATGATAAATTCTGAGAAACTGGAAGAAGCAAAAATGTGCCACTATTAGCTAAATGCAAGGCATAATTCCTCTGATAAATAAGAGGATGTGTTAATGCATGGATTTGCTTGTTTTTTCAAAATGGTGAATACCTAAACCAGCCCCTAGTAAATGACATAGCTCAGTGGAATCAGTGTTGGTAGTGAAATAGACTTAAAGCACTAAATAAATGTATATTTTGGTTCACTTTTCTGTAATCCATTTGTAATATGATAAGATATAAAAATTAAATTAAATTTCCAAATACTTCAAATTTCCTCATATATATTTGTTTATAGCTTGAAAATGAATCAAGTATTATATTATAACCTGTTTAAGGAGATTATATCGGCCAGCATTGCAGGGACAGTGATAAGAGAAGTTACATGATGTTGCTCCATGGCTTCGAGAGCTGACTTAGCTTCAAACTTGGGCATCACAACATGGCAACCTCCTACCATTAGCATGGCCATGGCTGAAGATAACCCACCAATGTGGCACAATGGAGCAGTATGCAAATATACCTGCATAATATAAACATAACTAAACAGCAAGTCTCATTTTTTTGGTGCTAAATCAACAGTACAACAGTGCTTGATCTTGAAAATCAATCCTTGCTATAACTATGTTTATCTTTGTTGTTCTCTTTGCTTATAATTACATCTCTCTGTGATTTAAAATGTGGTAAAAGAAATTGAATTAATGAAGATATGCATACATCATCCTCACCGTAGCCTACAGTTGCTATTTTTGCCAGGGATTGTACAATAAAAGCCGAATGGCTCAAGGTAACTCCCTTTGGCCTTCCAGTGGTTCCTATAGACAAGAAAAACATTAAAAGAGATGGAAGTGGGAGCTAATCCTTTTAGATTTGTTTGGTGAACACCCTAATACATCCCCCGCCCCCACACAAAAAAAGAGCGAGAGAAACATTAAAAAGAACATCTATTAGGAAACTCTGTACCTGAAGTGAAGCATATAATGGCAGCGCCTTCTGGTCCCCAAATGTAGTTTAGCGACTGAGGTTTCGGAGAGGGCTTTTTAAGCATTTCAGTCGTTAGTACTGGCAATAAGGCAACAATCATCTTAAACGCGCAAGTAAAAGGCTTGAACACTACATACCACATTTCAAGTTTTCAGTAATTTGATGTTTAGGTTGAATTGAACTACATACCATTTTCCGTGATGTCAAATCCTATTGGGTTATTCATGTACACATGCCACTTCAGGGAAGAAACTGAATTAGCTTGAAACTTTGAGTGCCAATAACTAGTACTTGTGTCCGTCACCAATAATATTGGTCTCACAACCTCCATTGCCGATCTTGCCTCTTCCAAGCTCTGCAAGCTGATATAGGTTATTACCATACGGTAGCAAGTAGTGTGAAACATGAAAGTTAGTTATGTTGGTTACAGAAGCTAACAGATGAATACTAATTCTAGAAACGTGGTGCTCAAATAAGTTTAATAACCATGTAAATTTTAATGCGTCTAGTGCTCAAAATGATTGAGATTTTGAAATCTTACTTCAAGTGTTAAGTCCTGCTTAGGATTTTTAATTTTATTGCGTGAAGTGACTACTTTCCCACACTCGGGTAGCTTCAAATTTCATTTCTTGTCAACAATTTCTTTTTGTTTTTACTTCCTATGCAATTATTTCGAAGTAGCCAACAAATATTTATTTGGTATTAGTTTCGAGGCAAGCAGGATTATTAAAAGCTTCAAGCCAAGGGTGATAATCAATCAACAGAAACAAACAGCGTCCACAATAAAAATACAGTAATTTTATTGCCTAAAGCAATGTCATCAAATAGGTGCTTCCCCAATTCACAAAGTAAATAAGACAGCAGAAACTTGCTTACCCATCGGTAATTGAGAGGAGCAACTATTCCGCCAATAAATGTAACAGCCAGTAACCACTCCAAATACGAGTCACTGAAACAAAAAAAAAAAGCATTAACTGATACGCATACAAATAAAAATTCTAAGCATGACTAATACGTAACTGTGTGTGTGATTTAACTAGGATGAGAAGCAAGAACCTGTTGAGTGCAGAGATGGCAACAATGTCTCCGGGCTTGAGGCCCAGAACTTCGATAAGTCCGTGAGCCAGGCCCAAAACGTCCTGGACGAATTTATGGCCGGTCTTTCGACGGTTTCCGGCAATTGTGACGGCGGAATTACGCCGGATAGTTCCAATTCGACTCAAGCACAGGCAAATGTGGGGTTCAGAGTAAATACCCATTTTTATAGAATGGTGAAATATTGTTGAATTTTGGTGGGTCTCATCTAAAAAACTCAATTAAGGAAGACAGAGAATGTTAAAAGACTGAAAGTGAGAGAGCTATAGTTTGAGCGCCATTGCTATCTTATCTGGTCAGTGGACTCAGCTCTTTGCACAGGAGGAGAAGTAATTTCTTTCTTCTCCCGCGGTCTACGTGGACTTCACACTACCATCAAATTATGGTTTCTTTTCTTTTTCTTTTTATGGAAAGTTAAATTATTAGTATTTTTTTTGAAGCCCCATTATTTTGATAAGTATAAAATAATTTAATAATAATAATAATAAATTATGTTATTATAATATGTGAAAAATCCAACCTCAAATCTAAAAGATTTCGTTCTTACTCACTAGACTAAAATCAAATTAATTTTTATATAAAGTTAATTAATTCAATGTTAATTTGACATATTTTATTAAACAATAGTCTAGTAAATCTTGAAAAGGTGTGCTTACACGAATTTCAAGTCTCAAACTCTCTAATACTATACAAAAAATGGCGCCTTGAATACAAAAGTCTCAAATTTACTATTCTAAAAATAATGCCATGAATGAATTTGGGGTTTAAAAACTATATTTGTTAAATAAAAATTTGGTAGTTTTTTTTGGAATAAGTTGAATTAAAGAAACAAGTCTCTTGAATTCTGAAAAACATACCTTATTCAAAAAGAAGAAATAAACTAAAATATGCATAATTATCAAATAATATATATATATATATATATATATATATATATATATATATATATATAATCTCAAAAGGCAATGGCGACGTTACAGATCATAGAATATAAAGTTGTTGTCGTATGCTAACGGTTAACCGACCAAACGGACCGAATATATATATAGGGGTTCTATTCACAGCAACCGATTGCTGTGGAACAACCCCTTTTGTGGCCTGTTGAAATTTCGGTTGGAGCAAAAAAAAATAAAAAAATTCAACACGCCAAAAAAAATTTGCTCCACAGTAACCGGTTGCTGTAGATGAAATCTCATATATATATATATATATATATATATATAGAGAGAGAGAGAGAGATCTTTGAGCAATGTAAACTTTAATCAGGACAGATTCAAAATATTTACTTAAATATCATGAAGATTCATAATATCCCAATCTTATACTCCATGATCTTATTTTTTTCTCCCAAACCCGTTCCACTAGAGGTTGGACGAAATACTGTCATGTCTACTTCAATTTTGAAGTGGTAAGTTAGTACTGACACGCAGAGATATCTTCCGACCTACGTGTCGACATTGTATTAGTCAATTGACCAAAGTTAACATGAAATTTGGGGTCAATTGACAAGTTAACTTCAATTTTGAAATGCACTAAGCTTTGGACCGCTGAAATAGCATGCATGAGTTGCAAGGACAAGCAAAAGATAAATAAATAAAATTGAACAAATCAGTACCGAGAAAAAGTAGAGTTTGAATGGTTCAATTCCGATCTTTGTAACTCGCAAAACAATATAAAACCTACTTATTTTCTCAAGTAAACGGGAGGGAAGCTAAACAGTTTATTGATACATCTATTGTTCAAGAGGCATCCACTCTAGTTCTACATCCATTTCTCCTGATTCTACATTCTGGAGCTTCAGCGACATCTCCTGTTTCACCTTCCCCTCAATAATGTTTACCGTGCTATCGTCTATCAGGGCATTGTCATGCGATTTTAACCATTTTCCAATCTGCATGTTCCCAAACATACCAGCGTCTCCAAAAGCGATTGCAGAGGTTATCATTGGCTGGATATCAATTTCGGCTTCCCCCATAATGTCGTCAGCAGAAAATGTATCGTAATCGTAAACTTGCTGTTGAGTAGAAAGATCAAGAATCAGGAGAAACCTTATACCAATAATGTATACTAATAATAGAAGGAAGCTCGATATTTTCATGAATAATAATAATAAAGTAAACCGTAGTTGCATACGAGTCTTAAAGCCCCATAATCTTGCAACAAAGAAATGAAAATGATAGTATAGTAGCATACCAGTCTTAAGGCACCATAATCTTGAGGAACTGAAAGCATCAGTTCCTCGTTCCAGACTGGATTCAAATTGCTCTTCACAACAGTAGTTTGAACCTTCTAATCACAGTAAAAAGCCAGTTTGAGATTGAAAAAATAAATTTGATTAAAATTCCTTATGCTTATGGAAAATGACAAAATCTATGACCTTTTTCACTTTTCTTGGTAAGACGCAAATCTGCGAAGTATTTTTTTTTTCAATCTAAATTATATATTCAACATAAGAATTAAATACTTATCACTTTTACACAGATGAGTCAAGAAACCCGAACAGATCTTAGTACCAAAGACCATGATAGAGAACTGAAGAAGTAGTCACATTTAAGTAAACACTTCAGATCCAACTTAAAACCTTTTCAGTCCCAAGGAAAAAATAAAACAAAAAGAGTGACTAACCTGCTGCCCAAGCTGCAGTACAACATAAGGGTCACTAGACAGCATATCTCGAACAGCTAAATTTGTTCCTTTGACTACTTTGACCTTTAATAGTCCAATAAATTCCACCATGGCTTTCTGTCATCGGTTAAACATCAGCAGGATGTAGTATATCATAGAAGCAAAATTGAGTATGATGCTGTGCTGATTATGTTTTTTCTACACCTGGCATTTAAATCTGGACTAAACATGGACATAAGATATAATCTCAGGAGAAATAGATATATCCAAATCCAAGGGTGCACTAGGAATATTTTAACTGTAATTTTTATATAATTACAAGAATGCTATTATTGGTCACCAAACAAGTTAACATATCATAATCACGAACATTGATTACCTCAACCTTTGTAGCCAGAACTATAATAATGTGCATGGGAAGGTAAATGTCAAACTTTACCGTATTTTGCGATGAACTTGAACTTCGAAAATTATCCATAATCTTTCTGGATAAACTTGTTTGGAGAGAGCCCTTGTTAGAAGAATTTGACAAGATCCGCAAGCTAGGTTTCAGGAAGTCTTGACGCTCATACTTAGACCTACAAAAAAGTGAAGAGAATGAATAAGCTACCCATTTGAAACTTCTTTTACAACCTGTCAGATGCATCTTCAAAATGATAACCAAACACATGAATCTAGAACACACTTCTATCCTTTTACCTCTGAAAAAGAACATAGAAATCAAAGTCTCAAAATGAAATAAATTTGTATAACATGAGGAAATGGTAGTCCAATAGTTACTGGAGAAAAAGTATAAAAATGGGGAGTTTTTTTTAACCAGTATGAATCTTCTATCAATTTCCAGTAGTGTAATTTGAAACAAGTAGAAATGGAAGTTATAAAATAAACTATTAAAAATACAAAAAACAAGCACAAAATGGTTGCTTGGATAAAAAATTGTTTGCTACACTCTAACCTAATAAATTTTGAACGTTCCTCGTGACTAGAATCTGGTCCAGGCTTTGAAACTCCTTCAGGAATATAAGCCTCGTAGATTGAATTTGCAGAAGCGTTTCCTCCTACCTCAACCATTGCATCGACTTCATCATCAGACCATTCATCTAATGTCACAGACAAAACCTGTCCAATTCATATAAGGTTGCTCAGATAATTTTTACAGCCATAAGGTAAAGAAGGGGGAAGCGCAGAAACAAAATCAATTCAAAACTTTGAGTGAACAAAACCATATTGCAGCCTCTCATCTTGGGGGAGTGGGGGGAGGGAGATACTGGGTTCATGGACTGAACTTGCAAATAAGCATTGGTAGCTAATACTCCCTCTGATTCAAATATAGATCAATGTTAACTTGTTAAAAGTCAATTTAAAACATTTTCAAATTCAAAAATCAAAACTGATACAAATCCATTTAATTTTAGTAAAACACTATTTTGAATATTATAAACTATCCAAAATAAATTACTAATTACAACATTTGCTATTTAAATGATTCAAGTCAATATTACATTTTTAAAAATTCTCAAAATGACTTTAACAAGTCTATATTGATCCTAAATTTTGGAACAGAGGGAGTAACTAACAATGCTAAAGAAATGGTTGTTCTATTATGACCATCTTAAAAGCTGTCAGTTTGTTAGCGTAGGAACTTCGTTATCTTTTGAATGCAAAATGAGCATAGCATTGAGCTTGAGCATAGCATTGAGCTTGAGTGCAATATGTCAATAGGTATCATATGCTAAACATCAAAGAAAAAGTTTACATGAATAATCTGCAGTAAAACTAATCAAATTTCATTCAACTTTATGCTAGCTAATTGCTTTAAAGGAAAGATGAAACCTTAGACGGTTAGGCTTATTATAAAAAAACACTCGAACCGTTCATTGTCTGAAGACCCTTTTTTTGGTAAATATTTCCTGATAAGTATCAGAAGAACTTTTTGCAAAGCAGATGCTTACCTCCATGAGACTTATCCTGATTAATTAAAATAATTTACAGAAGTTTCAGAACAGAATTTCTCTATTCGATGAAAAAGGAAATATAAGGACTGTATTGAGATTAAACTTATTCCTTCTTTCTCACTCATCCACACAGGTATTGCCTTTTGACAATTTAAAGCCAATGAAAATCCTAGGAAATACTACCAAATACAAACCTAAGCTTTACAATGTTTGGTCAATGCAATTGAGGGATCAGTGAATGACTGAAATTAGATAGAGAGATACAAAGAAGATGATACCATATTTGAAATTCACCTTTGAAATATGAGTACCAAGACTTCTGTGAACACCGCAACATTTCAAGCATATGAACACCCCAATATTGGCTGACCTGAAATTGCAATTTCCAACTTATACTATGATAGTTTAAAAGGGAAATGAAAAGTCATACTTCAAACACCCTTAAAAGAAATGGAAATTTAGAAGTAAAACAATATATCTGCTTAGCACAATTGGTGTAAGGCGAGAAATCATGCCAAGGAACTTCAAATGTTATTTTGTTTTTTAAGTTAAAATATTTCTATGTTACTGATCATGGAAATTCAAGGATGTTTTCAGTTAGAATTTTCCCTATAGTTCTATAAATTTGGTGTTTAAGAAACACAGGTTTCATGGGTAAATTTTTCTAGCATATTTGATTCAGAAAACTCTTTTATAGATAATAGCAATCATCAGTACATCAAAAATTATCAACCTGAAATAACAGCTTGATCCTTGCTAATAGCAATCAGCCTTCTTCTTATTTCGCCATATGGTCTTAGTTTTCATATGGAGAATCATTATCTGCTTATATGTCTTGGCCATGGTCTCCTTTAAACTTTTGAATGCTAATGATCTTACAATAGTTTAAACCATGATCATATTCCAACAATTTCATATCTAATACAATAACATCAAAAGCAAAAAAAAATATTATACAACTATCTCCTCTTGATTATCAAGTTCAGACTTACAAATTGTGTAACAAGTTGAGGGTCAATGCCAAGGCCTACCACATATTTTCCTAGAATCTTTTTCGCTTCCATCTCCTATATTTCTACTTGTGCTAGCCTGAACTCCTTCATGCGTATTGTAGATTATTTTTCCCCTGACCTTCTAGGCATGTATGAGTAAGTCTATGACCTTGATTATTTTTATTTATCTATATCATAACATTGGGATGCTTATCAAATCCTACTCCAATACTCCATGAAGGAGTCCTAGGTGAATAGAAATCCTAGTTAGATAGGACTGTCAGTAATAGATACATTATTACTACATGGATTAGTAGAAGAAAAGGTGTGAGTACTAGATCCTATAACATAAGGTCCTTATGTTACATTAGTGAGAACAACCAAATGCTTGTAACATCCTAGAGATTTGGCAAAATGTATAAAAAGTTGAATTGTTGATATTTTAGGGTGGAGTTGTTGCCATGGTCGGAGCTTATTGAGGACCATATCACGTTAAATCTTGTGTTGTCCATTTCTTAAATTTTCTGGTTTGAGTAGTGTAGAGTCTCTGTAGACTTAATTCTTTAAACATACCTATTTATGTCAGCAGTTCATAACCATTTACTTCTCTCAGGTCCAAACCCCACAATCATATCTCTCGTTTTCTTTCAAGCTTTCCTTACTTCAACATGTATTCATGCTTGATCATTTTAGCAAGTAGCCAAATTAAAATTTTCTGCAGACTTTTCCATGTCTTTCTCTTTAGTCTTTACCTGATCAGTAAAGCACAAAGCAATAGCATGACTTATGAACTTCATATTGTTTGACTAAGGGAAGCTCTTATAATCGTGTAAACTAACTCGGACAACCTGGCATAACCCCACGAGCCTCCTTTCAAATACCATTGTAACATATAGCCTCATCTTTGAAACCAACTGAACTACAAATAATCTTAGTATCTCAATCTCGCCCAGACCCCAGTTATATACAAGAACAAAAAGAAATCATGTTGAAAAAACAAAAAGATAAAGGAAGTCAAATTATGGCCTAAATGGAACAACCTTAAAGGGCCTAAACGATCTAGAATGCACAGCAATGGTATATGTTTGCATTTCTTACACTATGGTTCAGGCTTTTAACAGGAAACTGTAAACAACAAAAAGTAAAAGTAAGAGTATCAGATTGAAGGAACATACGCCCATTTGGGGTCTGGAGCAACACAATCAGCACAAACACGATTATCTTTTTGAAGCAATAGATCTTTTAATCTTCTTTTACCTGCATGATCAGCAAAATGAGAGTACAAGTTTTCTCTATGGGGAACTGTCCACTTCTAAAATTAATGTATCAAACACCATGACATTAAAGTTAGTTTTGGCCTAGATAGTTGATTATAGTAGAGTAACATTTCCATAAAAACTTTGACTTTTACATGCAGATTCGCAATTCTTGGGGAAGGGGTATAGAAAAAGATTTGATGTCATGTAGAAATCCAGTTAACATCTGTAAACACTACATAATGCCATTGTTGGAAATTGCTAGATTAATAGTCTGGTACCAAAGATTTGACTACTATTCCCTCTGTCCCAATTTAGTTGCCCTCACACCTTTTAAGAAAGAATGAATTAGTATACCAAGTTGTGTAAAGTTCCAAAATTTCAAAACAAGGATAAAATGGTAATGGTAGGCAAGAATTTTGTAAAGTGCTACATCTAATTTGGGACAGAATTAGTACTAGTTATCTTTTCTACAAATACATCAGTAGAAGCATACTTGAGGCTCCAATTCCACTCATTGCTCTGCTTACACACCAGCAATCATCAAAAAATACTAGCCTTCTTTAACTGTCAAAAGAAAAAAGAATCACATTCCACTTAAGCTAAATACAAAACCATAACTCCCCTAAAAACCCTTTTAAAGAAAAACCCATTGAAAAGTTAAAATCTTTTACACCATAAACACAAAAATGGAGAAAATAAAGTTATTTTTATACAATAATCATAGCTTAATACATAAATGATTCAAATAATTCCAAATCCAGACAAACGTGTATATCAATCTGGCGAAATTGGGGTTTGAGCCTAAGCAGAAAGGACTACCTAGATGTCAGTATGCGGAAAGGGCTACCTAGAGGCGCTGATAGGTGCTGATAGGTAGGTGAAATTGCAATACTGATAGGTGCAGAAAGGGCTAACTAGTAAAATAGTGATAAGTGCAGGCAAAGGGCATCCTACGTTCCTGCGGATAATGCTATGAAAATTAGGGGTCTCGACATGGAAAAACTTCAATCGGAAGTGGAGGCTTGGAAAAAATTGCATGGAGCTGATTCTATTATCACCTATATTCAGTTCAGCGACAGAAATCGTTGGATCGGAAGTAGATTAACGCCTCTCGAATTGACGACGATCGAGTCGTTGTTCGGTGACAGCTTGATTTTTAAGTTAAATAGCTTTATTTTTAAGCTAAATAACTACAAAGAGTAATAGCATTCGTAAGCTGAAATTAAAGAATGAAAGATCTGAACATACTTTCCAAATTTCAATGGTCTAAGTTCGAATCCAGATACTGAGAGCAAGAGAAAAGAAGAAGATTGGTTCTTCGAGGAGCCAGCCAGATGGGAGGACGGAGCAGGATATGAACCGTAATTACAACGAACAGTATCTTACTATACTAATTTATTATTCACTATATTAATTTATTATTATCACACATCTATACTATACCCAAATTTTTAATGTTTATAAACTAATTAAAATTCTATTTCTCTGGAATAGTCTCTCTATTTTTATTTATTTTTTACCATTAAAAAATTTAATAAAATAATTTGAAAAATTAAAAATACTTGTACTCGGAGTCATTTGATCCTTCTTTTTTTCTAGTCAAAATATATCATCATCAACAAAACAACTCAATAAACTATATAATTGCTATTGGTAAGAAAAACAGAGAATTTTAAATAATAAAATTAAGTGAGATTATTTAATTAGAATCATACTTATTTTTTTGAGTTTGAGAATAATCTCAATTATATTAATTTTTAATACCCGTTTGATTGAGAATATTGCTTTAAATTGGTGCTTTATTTTAGTTCAATTTAAATATATTTTTCATCAATTTAAATGAACTAAATTCGAACTCCAACCTTATTACTTATATTTAAATTGAAATTAAATAAAGGAGCACTATTTTCATATAAATTTTTAATATTTTTAAATACTCTTTTCTCATATGAAAATAAAATCTATTTTTTTCTCATATAATATAAAAGAGAGAGGATTATGTCAAAATATTAATTTCCATTAAACTTAACTCACATAACTTCTGGTTGAGACTTGGGAGGAAGCCTTCCCATCAGTCTGCTTAAACTAGGTGGACCACCTAACCCTTAGCCACAACACAAACTCCACCTGCCTTAAATTATATCCAATCCAATCCTCTAATTTCTGACTCATATTCTCAATGGCCCAGATTCACTTATACCCACATCAACTCACTCCACCTTAACCAGAGCCCAGCCCTCAGTTTTACCACAGTACTTTCCAACAACAAAAAAAAAGTTAATTAAAAAAAAAAAAAAGAAATCCCATGAGGAGAAAAATATTTTTTTTGTTAAACTTGTAAATTGTATATACTTTTACAAACAAAAAATATAGAGTTTTAGCAGTTCTTGAAAAAAAACACATTCTTTTCACATACATAATTATATTAAATAAAAAAAATATAATATTATATACATAAGATATAACTCACAAAATTATTCTTTGATAAAGGACGGATTTGAAATACCCGAATATTATTATTCGAAATAAGCTCACTCAGCTTTAAAATTAGAGATATATTTTAATTTTTAGACTATAAAATGGCTCAAGATTCTTAATTTATCATTACTACTTTTGCTTCATAGAATAATATAAAAAAATCCATCATTTTACAAGTATATCTTTAATATAATTCAATTTTAATTTGCATCAACAATTAGAAGGATCTGGTTATATTATCGAAATTAATTTTATAATAAATTAGTCAATTAATTAATATAATATTAATACGCAGAGCGATAAAGAGAGATTATCTATATATCGACCCTATATTCATTAATTAATTAAAATTAATTTCATATTAATATCTTCCCATTGTGTAAGAGTAGAACTGAAACTGTAGATGGTCAGCTCCATATATGGAAAAATAAAAAATAGATACCAGGTCCTCCTTATTGGTTATTGCAGTGAAAGTACGTGGGTAAAAACTACTAGTACTCTCTGTCCTGCCCAACAACATTAACGCACTTTCTCTCTCTCAGACACGCAGACAAAAAACAGTTTCCATTAGCGGTGGAGAATTAAAGCACAAAAATAGAGAGAGAAACAGAGAGCAAAAAAAGGAGCAATTTCTTTCTCTCCCAGGTAAATTATAATTTTCATTTCCAAGCCCTAATTCCTTTATTTTCTTTTCCCTTGTAACTGTTCTCTTTTCAGATTTTGTTAAGCAATTGTTGCAAGCCTTTGGAAACAAGAATTTTTTAAAATTTTGTTTTTTTTAATGATTTTAATTGGTTTTTTGCATCTTTGATTGATTCTTTCCTCTGTTTTCCTCAGCAGCTAAATGGGTGTTCAAGTTCTAAATTTTCAAATCTTTATTGCTCTGTTCTGGAAGATGTTGTGTTTCTATAGTTGATGCATGTGTTGTTGAAGGAATTGGGAATGCGTGGGAAGTGTGTTGTGGGTTGTTTATTTTATTGATTACATCTGAGCATGATTTTGTTTTTCTTATTTGGATTATTGGGTGTCAATGAGCTCAATTGGTGGGTTTGTCAAAAGCTGATTGAGTTAGATTTTGGACTCGAGATGATTATTTTTGCTCAAGAGGTTTTTGTGTTGGTTGTTTTGGAACCCTGATGACTGAATTGTCCCGAGCGCTGATGATGCCAAAAAATGGGAGTGGTTAATGATGGACACGTGTGTATATATATATATATATATACATATTGCACATTGAAATTCATTTTCATGATATGTATCCGGAGACGGTCATTGAACATCATAGGATGCATAACACCACTCTGAAATGAGAATGTAGATTAAGGGGAAAAAAAGAAGGTGAAGATAAAATTTAATAATAGATGTACAATTCATTACAAAGTTAAACAATCGACTTACTACGAGCTAGGTATCCCTTCATAGATTGCAGGAGTGATTTTGTACTCAATACTTTCTAACCCTTGAGTCATTTGGAAGAAAGAGAAACAAATAGCCTGAAACTTAGCAACATGACCATCTAAAACAAAATCAGTTTCTAATAATATAACATAGACTCTAGTGTTGTCCATAAAGTGTGAGCATATGAGTGAGTTCCAAGGTTTGGTGAACCAGCTGTCCACCATGAAGTTGAATCTTGATGATGAGATTCAGGCTCTTTTGCTTCTCAGTTCGTTGCCAAACAGCTGGGAGACTCTGGTGGTGTCTCTAAGCAATTCAGCTCCAGAAGGAAAAATGACTATGCAGATGGTCAATGACAGTCTTCATAATGAGGACACAAGGCGAAAGGAGCAAGGTGTAAATTTTGAGACACATGCTCTTGTCACAGAGAACAGGGGCAGAAGCAATTTTAGGGGATCTCACAAAGGAGATACAAGTCGCAGCAAAAGCAAAAATTACAGGAGCAAGTCAAAGACCAGACAAGGTGAAATGTATCGATGCTTCCATTGCAATAAGGAAGGTCATTATAAAAGAAATTGCAGAATCTGGTTAGACAAGTAGAAAAATGGTGAGCAGGGAAAGGTTGAGGAGAAGAACACTGCAGCCACAGTTACCGAAGATACCGAAGATGTTATTCTTTCATTTGGGGAAGAAGAATGCTTGCATGTTGATGATCAGAAAGTTGATTAGGTGGTTGATACTGGTGCCTCGTATCATGCTACACCTAATAGAGAATTTTTTACAACTTACAAAGCTGGAGACTTTGGGTATGTGAGAATGGGAAATACTGATCAGTCCAAGATTATTGGAATTGGCGATGTTTGCATTCAGACAGGTGTTGGTTGCACTGTTACCTTGAGGGATGTTAGACACGTTCCAGATATGCGTCTTAACTTGATTTCTGGCATGGCCTTGGACAGAGAAGGCTATGAGAATCACTTTGGCAGTGGAAAGTGGAAGCTTACCAAGGGCTCTATGGTGATTGCAAGAGGTGTTGCTTGTTATTCGTTGTACAAGACTCGTGTGAAGGTGTGTTCTAGTGAGTTGAATGTAGTTGAGGATGACTCTTCACCAAACTTATGGCATAAGAGGCTTGGCCACATGAGTGAGAAAGGGTTGCAGTTATTAGCAAAAAGGGCACTCATTCCTTTTGCTAAAGGTACTGTTTTAAGCCCTTGTGATTATTGTTTGTTTGGGAAACAACATAGAGTTTCTTTTAGTAGTTCAGCTAAAAGAAAATCAGAGTTACTAGAGAGAGTATATTCTGATGTATATGGACCCATTGAGGTTGAGTCTTTGGGTGGAAATAGGTATTTTGTTACCTTTATTGATGATGCTTCGCGGAAGGTGTGGGTATTTTTGTTGAGAACAAAAGGCCAGGTATTCCAGCATTTTCAGAGTTTTCATGCTATGGTTGAAAGGGAGACTGGAAAATCGTTGAAGTGTCTTCGTAGTGACAACGGAGGGGAATGCACTTCTAAGGAGTTTGCTGAATATTGCAGTAAGCATGACATTCGGCATGAGCAGACTGTTCCTGCTACCCCACAGCATAATGGTGTGGCTGAAAGAATGAACCGCACTATTATTGAGAGAGTGCGATGCATGTTGAGAATGGTTAAACTACCTAAGTCATTCTGGGGTGAAGCTGTTCGTACTGCTTGTTACCTGATTAATAGATCTCCATCAGCATCATTGGATTTTCAGATTCCATAAAAGATTTGGAGTGGTAAAGATTTGTCTTATTCTTATTTGAAGATATTTGGGTGCAAGGCTTTTGCACATATCCCCAAGGAACAAAGATCGAAACTTGATGAAAAGTCTACTCCATATGTATTTGTTGGCTATGGAGATGCAGAGTTTGGATACCGGCTATGGGATCCAATGCAGAAGAAATTATTCAGGAGCAGAGATGTGGTGTTTTATGAGCACCAGAATTATGAGCATTTTGATAATGCTAAACAACCCAGAGATAATAAAGTTCCAGACCTCAGTGAAGTTCCATCTCCAGTACAGAATGCCACAGTTGGAGAAGGAGGTCAGAATGAAGATATGACTGATGCAGATTTGCACGATGGTGATGGGTCAGATGCATAGAATGTTGATCAGGGGGAGCAAGCTGACATTGAAGAACCTCATCTAAGAAGATCCACTAGAGAACATGTGCCATCAGTCAGATATCCTTCATCTGAATATCTTTTAGTTGCTGAGGAGGGGGAGCCAGAGGATTTTCAGGAAGTCAAGACTCATAAGGAGAAGGGCAATTGGCTGAGAGCTATGCAAGATGAGATGGATTCTTTGCACAAGAATAACACCTATGAGTTAACTACACTTCCGAAGGGCAGGAAAGCATTGAAGAACAAATGGGTGTTTAAGCTTAAGAAGGATGGAGAAAAACTAGTGAAGTATAAGGCTCGATTAGTCGTCAAGGGTTTTGCTCAAAAGCAAGGTATTGACTTCGATGAGATTTTTTCTCCAGTTGTAAAGATGACTTCTATTCGAGTAGTGCTGGGATTAGTAGCTAGTATGGATCTTGAGCTTGAGCAGTTGAATATGAAGACTGCTTTTCTTCATGGTGACTTGAAGGAAGAAATCTACATGGAACAACCAAAGGGATTTGAAGTTAAAGAGAAAGAGCACTTGGTTTGCAAGTTGAAGAAAAGTTTGTACGGCCTGAAACAAGCCCCAAGGGAGTGGTACATGAAATTTGATTCATTTATGGTGGATCAATGTTACAGTAGAACAGTTGCAGATCATTGTGTGTATGTTAAAAGGTTCCCGGATGGTAACTTCGTTATTTTGTTGCTATATGTAGATGATATGTTGATAGTTGGGCAGGATGCTGATATGATTCGCAGGCTCAAGGGTGAGTTGTTCAAGTCATTTGATATGAAGGACTTAGGTCCAGCTAAACAGATTTTGGGTATGAAGATTGTTCGTGACAGGAAAGCCAAGAGGTTGTGGTTGTCACAAAAGAAGTATGTTGAGCGGGTGCTTGCAAGGTTCAACATGAGTGATGCTAAACCAGTTAGCACACCACTGGCTAGTCATATTAAGTTGACAAAGTGCATGTGTCCTTCTACCAAGGAAGGGAGAGATGATATGACTGCAGTTCCCTACTCCTCTGCTGTAGGGAGTCTTATGTATGCAATGGTTTGTACGCGGCCAGATATTGCTCATGCAGTTGGCGTTGTGAGCAGGTATTTGTCAAATCCTGGTAGAGAACATTGAGAAGCAGTTAAGTGGATTCCAATTTATGTTTGGTTTTGATAGTACGAGTCCAGTCTTGGAGGGTTCTACAGATGCAGACATGGCAGGTTCTGAAGAGAAGAAGTCTACTTCGGGGTATTTGTTTACTTTTGCAGGGGGAGGCGAGGAGCAGTATCATGGCAGTCCAAATTGCAAAAGTGTGTTGCTTTGTCTACAACTGAGTCAGAATACATCGCCGCTACTGAAGTAGGCAAGGAGATGTTGTGGTTAAAACGGTTTCTCCAAGAGTTGGGTTTAAAACAAGATGAGTATGTGGTTTATTGTGATAGTCAGAGTACAATTGACTTGACCAATAATGCTACGTATCATAATCGGACCAAGCGTATTGATGTTCGTTATCACTGGCTTCGAGAAGTGATGGAAAAGGAATTGATGAAAGTGAAGAAAGTTCATACCGACGAGAACCCCTCAGACATGTTAACAAAAGTTGTCACTCGCGACAAGCTGGAATTTTGCAAGGAATTGGCCGGGATGGACTCCATGTGACGGGGTCACAGAGATTACCTCCTCTAATGGGTTCGGAGGGGGAGATTGTTAGTAAAAAGTCCTCACCCAATTCATTACTCCACCGCCCCTTGAATTTTCCTCCTTCTACCGGCCCTTTGAAATTATGCCTCTCTCATTTATTTCCCTTCCCCTCCATTCTGCTATAAAAGGCAGCCAAGCATAAGGCAAAAGACACACCAAAAGCAACGAAAAATTATATACTCCGTCCGAGAGAGTTAGGAGAGAAAGAGGGAAGATAGAGAGAAAGCTTTTGTAAAGCTTTAGAAAAATAAAGAGAGAAAGATAGTTCAAATAAAAGGGTATTTTATTTGGGTTCCATCACATAGTTATTGTGGTGAAGTAATTTGAGTTTGTACTCAAATTAAGATATCTTTGTATTCTCTCATATTATTCTAGTGAAGTGTTCGGAGTTTGTCCCGTGGTTTTTACCTCTTAGTTTTAGAGGGTTTTCCACGTAAAATCTTGGTATCTCGTTGTAAGACCCCAACTTTTATAAATAAAGATAAATTTTCTATAAATATCATTTTTGAATATTATGGAGTTAATTTGATATAATGTTATAGTTGTGGGTAATATTTATAAATTTTGCAAAGTACGCAAGTTGTTATATAATATTCGATTGGTCGGGGAATATTCGTTTTAACAGGGAATATTCGTACAACGACACAATCATTGGTGGACCCCACAACGGAATTATTGTCGGATTGAGAAAACGACAAAAATAGTTTATTAAAAATAATGGCGGAAGTTTTACCATTGTTACTGTTGAACTACTCGGTAGTAAAAGTACAGTAATACGTGTGGTTGCATAGTAGCACACGGTATTGATTATTAATGCTTATGTGAGAAGTCACTCAGTTTGATTCAATTATTGTCAGTTAATAATATGAATTATTTAGCGATAATGACGTTTTGTTTTATTCGTATTATTAACGTAATAAAACAGAAACATCTTTTTATATAAAACAGAATACTTTATTAAAGTTATTCTATAAATAGAATATATTATATTTTATTTAAAAGATTTTTCTTTAAATATGGACCGTCAGATTAAAGTAATCAATCTGGACCGTTCATGGATTAGTTACTATGCATTCTATTTTTCTATAAATAGCAGCTCATTCCTTCATTATTTCTTACGAATTCACTGAACTCTAGAGAGAGAAACTATAGAGAGAAACTATAGAGAGAGAGAAGAAGAGTATTCTGCTACTTAACTACTTCCTTATTTCAGCTCGTCTTTAAAACGGTAAGGGGTGTTATTCTTTCTTATTCATGAAGAGAACTGTTGTTATTCCATTTCTTATTATTCTGTTGGAATAACCTGTATACGTGGTCTACCCTATACTTGGTGACATTCTTCTATTATTCTGTTGGAACATCCTGTCTGTGTGTTTTACACCGGACCTGGTTCCGTTTTTATTATTATTCTGTTGGAACATCCTGTCTGTGTGTTTTACACCGGACCTGGTTCCGTTTTTATTATTATTCTGTTGGAACATCCTGTCTGTGTGTTTTACACCGGACCTGGTTCCATTATTTATTATTCTGTCGGAATATCCTGTCTGTGTATTTTGCACCGGACCTGGTTCCATTATTTATTATTCTGTCGGAATATCCTGTCTGTGCGTTTACGCCGGACCTGGTTCCATTATTTATTATTCTGTTGGAATAACCTGTCTGTGCGGTCTATCGCATGCATGGTGATTTCTTTTGTTATTCCATTCTTTATTATACTCAGTTGGTTAAGTTTTGACTTCTATACTCCATGAAATTTATGGAATATCCTTGACATTTGCGCTTCATCTAGTATCTATTCATGAAAATATTCTCCTGATCATTCTTGAATTTTACTCCACAAAGTAGTATCATGTTGACAATTTGGACGTTGTTAATTCTTGGATAAATTAATTCTTGAACTTGTTTTATTGAATTCTTATATCATTGTCATCATCCTCATGTTTATATTCTGTTGAAAGTCATCTGTGGCCTGTAGTGCATAGATGGACTTGGTATGATTATGACCAGGGATTATTCGGTGTAATCATGACCGTAATGTTACAAATGATGTGGTAAATGTCCTCATTGGCCCGTAGTGCATTGATGGACAGTTGTTGGCATGATCATGACCATTAATGAATATACGAATATCCTTGGCCGTAGTGCAGGGGTGATTCGATGATGTGGATTATTTTATTAAGCTGAGTCTCAGCGATCACAGTGTTGGAAAATCTTTTAAATCATAAAAGATAGTAGAGTTTATTTTCTACTTGACTCTTTTAATGGATTGCTTGTTCCGCTGCAGTTAAACTTGATGTCTATTATATTTTATCAGTTTAACATTGTTGAAGGCTAATGATAATTTATTCTGCATTATCTTAGTCATAATATTTCTTACTGGGCTAGTTGAGCTCACTCTTTCTTTCACTGTTCTCTTCAGAAAATGAGAACGTAGCTGGGGCAAGTCGGGGAACGGAGTGATGGTCCGAATGATAGTATTAGTTAGTAGTCCTCACTATTCTATGTAATGGTGTGTTAATAAATGTAATGAGGACTCCTTTTGAGTATGAATACTCTCTAGAAGATAATATTTGTATTCAAACTCACAGTTTATGTTTTGTCGTATTGTACACGACAGTTGTATTAGTAAGTTGTATTTGTATTCTGTACTATGTATCTGACGACCCAAGATGGGTGATGTATACCTAATTTTGGGGAGTCACAGTTGGTATCAGAGCTTAGGGATATGATCCCTGGCTAAGATGTGAGAATAGAACTAGGAGGGAAGAGACGGGGAATTCCTTCGCTAGTATGACCTACCTAAGTTTATTTGCATGATATTTAATTGGTCGGTCATAATATAAGGATAAAATATGACATATCAATTAATTTTTATTTTGTGGCAGTATCTGAAAATGGCATCTGAGAATGTTGAGAATAGCAATGGAGCACAGGCGACTGTTGATTCACCACATATCAATAATCAGGATAATGTGCATCAGGAAGGTGACAATCCTCATGCAAACAACAACACTGACCAAATGATGAATGATCAAATGTTCAGAGGCTTTATGCAATTCATGCAACAACAGGTGAAAGCGGCTCCTGTCCACAATGTAGGTGGAAATGCTGGAAACTCTCTAGCGGTCACCGCTAAACAGTTTAAGGAGCTGGGACCACCGGAGTTTAAGGGAGAACCCAAACCACTTGTAGCTGAAACATGGATAAAGCAGATCACCAAGATATTTGATGTCTTGGGTTGCTCCGAGGAGCAAAAGGTTCCCTTTGCCGCCTTTATGTTGCGAGGAGAGGCAGATTACTGGTGGGAATCGATAAAGCGTACTCAACCTGCCGCACTGAAGATGACCTGGGAGAAGTTCCAAGAGCTGTTTAACGACAAATACTTTCCCGAGAGTATTCGTCACATGAAGGAGGTGGAGTTCATCAAATTGGAGCAGAATAATATGACCGTGTCGCAGTACGAGGCAAAATTTGCGGAGTTATCCCGGTTTGCGTCCCACCTGGTGGATAATGAAGAAAGAATGACGCGGATGTTTTTAAGAGGTTTGAAGCCGGAGATACGTCAACATCTTGTTTCTCATAAATTGTGTTTGTATTCAGATGTTGTAAATATGGCTCAGTTGGTGGAGCGCGATAACGAGACAACGCAATCAAAAGAGAGCAGCCGGCAAAATGATAATACCAGTGAGAGCAGTCATCGACGCGGTGACAATAAGCGTGGAGGGAATCAACAGGCCAGAAATGGTAACCACTTCGGTGGTAATCAGGGCCAAAACAATAAGAATGGGCATTTCAAGAAGAGGAGATTCAACAATGATGGAAAGACGTCAGCACCAGCACCTGTCGTTAAGGAAGGAGAACGACCACCTATCATATGTTTTAAATGCGGAGGGGAGGGGCACATCAGTCCAAACTGCGCGATGCCGTCCAAAGCATGTTATAATTGTGGAAGAGAAGGTCATTTAGCCCGATTTTGTCGTTTACCGAAGACAAATTCAGCTAGGATGGAGGCACCAAAGGCCGTCCCAGAAAAGTCAAAACCGGTTGTGCAAGGGAGAGCGTTTGTTGTGAACTCCCAGAAAGCAAGGAACCCGAATGAGGTCATCACGGGTAAGCTTATCATAAACTCTAACGAAGTCTATACTTTATTTGATACCGGTTCTACCCATTCTTTTATTTCTCCTACTTGCGCTCATCGATTAAATTTGATTCCGGAGAAATTAGACTTTGACTTAGCTGTTGAAACTCCATTGGGAGAAACCTTCATTACATCCACGGTTTATAAGTCTTGTTTGGTTCAAGTTGGTACCCACACATTACCTGTCGATCTGATTTCATTAAAAATACTTGCATTTGACGTGATTCTAGGGATTGATTGGTTAACTACTCATCATGCAAAAATTGATTGTTTTCGTAAGGTTGTTAGCTTTCATATTCCTAATCGACCTATTATGCGAATTCAAGCAACCAAACCATTAAAATCAATCGCTGTCATCTCAAGCCATAAAGCTATTCGTTTATTGAAAAACGGATGTCAAGCTTTCTTAGCTCATGTCACAGATCTAAACAAAAATACGTCAGCTTTGAATGATATTTCTGTTGTTAATAAATTTCCTGACGTATTTCCCGAAGAACTTCCTGGCCTACCCCCAGAGCGTGAAATTGAATTTTGTATCGACCTTGAACTCGGTACAAAACCCATTTCCAAAGCCCCATATCGAATGGCTCCTATTGAACTTCAGGAGTTAAAGACCCAACTGCAGGAATTGTTAGACATTGGTTTTATTCGTTCTAGTACTTCTCCTTGGGGTGCTCCTGTTCTGTTCGTGAAGAAGAAAGATGGGAGTATGCGACTTTGTATTGATTATCGGGAGTTGAATCATGTCACCATCAAAAATAGGTACCCATTGCCACGTATTGATGACCTGTTTGACCAGTTGCAAGGAGCACAATTCTTTTCAAAGATCGATCTTCGTTCTGGATATCATCAGCTGAAGGTTAGAACTGAGGATATTCCAAAGACTGCCTTCAGAACTCGGTATGGGCATTATGAATTCTTAGTTATGTCTTTTGGATTGACTAATGCTCCTGCTGCCTTCATGGATATGATGAACAGGGTATTTAAGGAATATTTGGATCACTTTGTGGTCGTCTTTATCGATGACATCCTTGTTTATTCCAAAAGCCGTGAAGATCATGAGCAACACTTGAGGCTGGTACTCCAAAAGCTTCGTGAATACAAACTTTATGCCAAGTTGAAGAAATGCGAGTTCTGGCTGGAAGAGGTAGCATTCCTTGGGCACGTAGTATCAAGTCGTGGAATATCTGTTGACCCGGCAAAGATTGAAGCAATTCAAAGCTGGGAGCAACCTAAATCAGTAACCGAAGTACGTAGCTTTCTCGGTCTAGCTGGTTATTATCGGAGATTCGTGGAAGGATTTTCTCAAATCGCTACTCCATTAACTCAGCTGACTCGGAAAGATACAAAGTTCGGTTGGAGCGAAGAATGTGAGCAGAGTTTTCAAGAACTCAAGAGGAGACTCATTTCAGCACCTGTTCTAACAATACCATCTGGCTCGGAGGGATTTGTCATCTACAGTGATGCTTCGAGCAAAGGGTTGGGATGCGTTCTCATGCAACATGGAAAAGTCATAGCCTATGCATCAAGACAACTCAAGGAATATGAGAGGAATTATCCTACTCATGATCTAGAGTTGGCAGCTGTTGTCTTTGCACTTAAAATTTGGAGGCATTACTTGTATGGGGAGAAGGTGGAGATCTTTACGGATCATAAAAGCCTCAAATATTTTTTCACTCAAAAGGAACTCAACATGCGACAACGACGTTGGCTTGAACTGTTGAAAGATTATGATCATACCATTCAATATCATCCTGGAAAAGCGAACGTGGTAGCTGACGCATTGAGTAGAAGATCATATGCAAGTACGAGTGCGATATTGTCAACACAAAGACCCATTTTGTGTGATTTGCAAAGGATGGAGATAGAGTTAAAGACTCCAGGGACCCATGTGATGATGACGAATATACGAGTAGAACCGACTTTAATCGATAAAGTTAAAGCTGCTCAAGCTACAGACCTGGAGCTGATGCGTATGAGGAAGAAAGTGCAAGAAGGTGCTATGCCGGAAGCAAGAATCGATGAAGAAGGAATACTTCGAGTCAACTCCAGACTTTGTGTTCCTAACAACCCTGATTTAAAGTATGAAATCATGATGGAGGCGCACAACACACCGTTTGCAATCCATCCTGGAAGTACCAAAATGTATCATGATCTTCGTCATACATTTTGGTGGAGCAATATGAAGAGAGAGATAGCGTTGTTTATCTCAAGGTGTCTAACTTGTCAACGAGTCAAAGCGGAGCATCAAGTACCAAAAGGTCCATTGCAACCACTTGAAATTCCAGAATGGAAGTGGGAGCACATTACCATGGATTTCGTTACCGGTCTTCCAAGGGTTTCTCAAGGTATTGATGCGATTTGGGTCATTGTTGATAGATTGACCAAGTCTGCTCATTTCTTACCGATACGAGAAACTTATACACTTGAACGTCTTGCTCGTATGTACATAAACGAGATTGTAAGACTGCATGGTATGCCAGTATCCATAGTTTCTGACCGAGACCCAAGATTCACTTCACGATTTTGGGTTAGTTTACAAAAAGCTATGGGCACGGAGTTACGATTTAGTTCAGCATATCATCCTCAGACGGACGGACAATCAGAGAGGACTATTCAAACTCTTGAAGATCTATTAAGACTCTGTGTCTTTGACTTCAAGGGAAGTTGGGACAAGTTCTTACCATTGGTGGAGTTTTCCTACAACAACAGTTATCAAGCAAGTATTGGCATGGCTCCATTCGAAGCATTGTATGGAAGAAAATGTCGTTCTCCAGTATGCTGGGATGAGGTGGGTGAAGCAACTTTGTTGGGACCGGAGTTGGTACGTATGACTACAGAAAAGATTCAAACGATCCGACAACGTATAAAAACCTCACAAGATCGACAAAAGAGTTATGATGATCTTCATCGAAAGGACGTGGAATTTGATGTAGGAGATCATGTGTTCTTACGTGTTGCTCCATGAAAAGGAGTTACGAGATTTGGAAAGAGAGGAAAGCTCAATCCTCGATTCATCGGTCCATTTTTAATCCTCGATCGAGTAGGAACTGTGGCTTATAGACTCGCTTTACCGCCAAGTATGTCTCGTGTTCATAACGTTTTTCACATATCCATGTTACGCAAATATGTGGAAGACCCGAACCACATTATTGAGTTAGAACCGGACGAAATAGCGGAAGATTTGACGTATGAAGAAGTTCCTGTTCAAATCTTGGATAAGAAGGAACATATTCTACGCTCCAAGGTTATACCTCAAGTCAAAGTTTTGTGGAGAAACCACGATGTTGAGGAAATGACTTGGGAGTTAGAATCTGAAATGAAATCAAGGTATCCTTACCTCTTCGACATACCAGGTACGTACCCTAATTTCGAGGGCGAAATTTCATAAGAAGGAGAGGTTGTAAGACCCCAACTTTTATAAATAAAGATAAATTTTCTATAAATATCATTTTTGAATATTATGGAGTTAATTTGATATAATGTTATAGTTGTGGGTAATATTTATAAATTTTGCAAAGTACGCAAGTTGTTATATAATATTCGATTGGTCGGGGAATATTCGTTTTAACAGGGAATATTCGTACAACGACACAATCATTGGTGGACCCCACAACGGAATTATTGTCGGATTGAGAAAACGACAAAAATAGTTTATTAAAAATAACGGCGGAAGTTTTACCATTGTTACTGTTGAACTACTCGGTAGTAAAAGTACAGTAATACGTGTGGTTGCATAGTAGCACACGGTATTGATTATTAATGCTTATGTGAGAAGTCACTCAGTTTGATTCAATTATTGTCAGTTAATAATATGAATTATTTAGCGATAATGACGTTTTGTTTTATTCGTATTATTAACGTAATAAAACAGAAACATCTTTTTATATAAAACAGAATACTTTATTAAAGTTATTCTATAAATAGAATATATTATATTTTATTTAAAAGATTTTTCTTTAAATATGGACCGTCAGATTAAAGTAATCAATCTGGACCGTTCATGGATTAGTTACTATGCATTCTATTTTTCTATAAATAGCAGCTCATTCCTTCATTATTTCTTACGAATTCACTGAACTCTAGAGAGAGAAACTATAGAGAGAGAGAAGAAGAGTATTCTGCTACTTAACTACTTCCTTATTTCAGCTCGTCTTTAAAACGGTAAGGGGTGTTATTCTTTCTTATTCATGAAGAGAACTGTTGTTATTCCATTTCTTATTATTCTGTTGGAATAACCTGTATACGTGGTCTACCCTATACTTGGTGACATTCTTCTATTATTCTGTTGGAACATCCTGTCTGTGTGTTTTACACCGGACCTGGTTCCGTTTTTATTATTATTCTGTTGGAACATCCTGTCTGTGTGTTTTACACCGGACCTGGTTCCGTTTTTATTATTATTCTGTTGGAACATCCTGTCTGTGTGTTTTACACCGGACCTGGTTCCATTATTTATTATTCTGTCGGAATATCCTGTCTGTGCGTTTACGCCGGACCTGGTTCCATTATTTATTATTCTGTTGGAATAACCTGTCTGTGCGGTCTATCGCATGCATGGTGATTTCTTTTGTTATTCCATTCTTTATTATACTCAGTTGGTTAAGTTTTGACTTCTATACTCCATGAAATTTGTGGAATATCCTTGACATTTGCGCTTCATCTAGTATCTATTCATGAAAATATTCTCCTGATCATTCTTGAATTTTACTCCACAAAGTAGTATCATGTTGACAATTTGGACGTTAATTCTTGGATAAATTAATTCTTGAACTTGTTTTATTGAATTCTTATATCATTGTCATCATCCTCATGTTTATATTCTGTTGAAAGTCATCTGTGGCCTGTAGTGCATAGATGGACTTGGTATGATTATGACCAGGGATTATTCGGTGTAATCATGACCGTAATGTTACAAATGATGTGGTAAAAGTCCTCATTGGCCCGTAGTGCATTGATGGACAGTTGTTGGCATGATCATGACCATTAATGAATATACGAATATCCTTGGCCGTAGTGCAGGGGTGATTCGATGATGTGGATTATTTTATTAAGCTGAGTCTCAGCGATCACAGTGTTGGAAAATCTTTTAAATCATAAAAGATAGTAGAGTTTATTTTCTACTTGACTCTTTTAATGGATTGCTTGTTCCGCTGCATTTAAACTTGATGTCTATTATATTTTATCAGTTTAACATTGTTGAAGGCTAATGATAATTTATTCTGCATTATCTTAGTCATAATATTTCTTACTGGGCTAGTTGAGCTCACCCTTTCTTTCACTGTTCTCTTCAGGAAATGAGAACGTAGCTGGGGCAAGTCGGGGAACGGAGTGATGGTCCGAATGATAGTATTAGTTAGTAGTCCTCACTATTCTATGTAATGGTGTGTTAATAAATGTAATGAGGACTCCTTTTGAGTATGAATACTCTCTAGAAGATAATATTTGTATTCAAACTCACAGTTTATGTTTTGTCGTATTGTACACGACAGTTGTATTAGTAAGTTGTATTTGTATTCTGTACTATGTATCTGACGACCCAAGATGGGTGATGTATACCTAATTTTGGGGCGTCACACTCGTGGTTGGATATTTTTCTACTCGTTATTTCCTGCAGTGGTTATTATTTTGGTGAAACTGCAAATTTAATTTGTTTGGCATGTGCTGATATTTTATTCATCTAATTTATCAAAGACAACAGTATTTGGGAGGTGATTTTTTCCCAACAAATCTTGGTATCTCGTGGTTAGATATTTTTCTATTCATTATTTCCTGCAGTGGCTATTATGAAACTGCAAATTTAATCTGTTTTGCATGTGCTGATATTTTATCCATCTAATTTATCAAAGACAACAGTATTTGGGAGGTGATTTTTTCCCAACACAAATTACAATCCAAAGTAGTTGAAGATGTTATATTAGGTCTCTAAGGTCTACCCAATTAACTATATCTTGAGATCCAATGTACAAAAAAAACATTATAATCATTTTGTTTATTTGTTAACAAGAAACATCAAACATTATAATCATAAAATATGTATGCACCATGTTGTATGGTATGTCAAATTGTCGATACATTGTGAGATCATGGAAAACAGTACACTATGTATCGCTTTGGCATGAGGGATGCCTATCCTCAAGGAATGTTACTCTACTACGTGTCATTCCCGCATGCTTTTGCTCTTGGTGATTGTGCAACCATGCTTAAACCTCATAGAAGCAATATGAAATTCAGGTTAATTTTTCCCCATTTTGGTGCTACCATAATTTTTTATTTTTTCGATTTGTATTTAGCATGTGTGCAAAATAGCATGTATTCAGGTTAATATTTCTGATTCTTTCTCTAATGTTTATGCTCTGCCCATCTTGTTTTGATTAATGTTTGGTAGTCTTGGAAGTTAGTGGTAGTATCATTTCCTTGCGATATTCTAAGTAGTTACTTAAGAAAATAAGTTCAACTGATGTATTTTTATCTCACTGGCTTGAACTATGCTGCTTGTGCAGCTAGATCTGCGTGGGGGGATATATTGTGTGTGGCAGCATCATGACTTCTTCACTTCATGAAGTTACTGGTATTAATTCATCGCAAAACTTGATCATACTTATATTAGTACTTGAAGCTTTTCTGTTTCAAAACTATATTTTTTGTTTGGTTTTCAAACATGCAACTACTTGTTTAGTTTCTTTCTAAATATGAAAGAAGTTTAAACTTCGTTAATTTAGTGACATTTGGTGATTCTAACAATGAATTGATAAACCATGTTAATACTCTGTTTGGAATGTTGCAAATAATACCTTTTGACTTTTGGATATTAGAAGTTCTTTACGTATAGGATATAGCACTTTTAAGACAAAAGAGATGAGCATTCACGCCAAGCGAAATGAAGAGGAGGAGGGGGGTAGGTTTGAGCTCGCAAGACTGAAAATATTGGAGTCTGGTAGCAGCTGCTCGATGTAAATCGTGATAATTTCATTTATTTCTGGTCTACCCTTTAGCACCACCTCATATTTAGTTCTTAACTTCAATATGTTTTGCAACTAACCCCTTCCAACGACCTTTATCTGAGATACTATTATTTAACTTTTGTTCTGTCTGCTTATGCTAAATTGATGTTGAAGCAATTCTTGCATCCAGAAGGTCCTGCATCTGGCATGCATGTCCAAGGCCAATTAGGGTAGTGTGAATTGTGAAAATTAGAATGCATTTGCATTGTGTGAAAATGGTATATTTGGTTCCAATATTTGATCATAGCTCATGCTTGCTTTTGAGTTGTAACTCTTCCATCTGTGTATGTTGAAGCCTTTAATCGTACTCCCTTGGTTACTTGGAATGTCCCACTCTGGCATGGGTCTAGGGGCTAGTCTCCTTAATTATAAAGTTGAGTTTCTTTGGGCCTCACCTTGTCCTTTCCCCCCCTGGGAAATTTGACCTTTTTTGATGGTCCTTCACCTTTATATTGTATATCGTAAAAATTATACTATGTTGTTACTTTCCATTGGTTAATGGATTATATATATATATATATTATATATATATATATATATATATATATATAGGGGGCAGATCCAGTCCGGACGTCCGGACGGAGCTACCGTCCGGACTTTTTTTTTTTTTTTTTAAAACAACTAGAAAAAATAAAATAAAAAATTATGGAATTGAAAATTTTTCATAATAAAGTGTTTTGGGCGTGATTTGGGTACGTATAACAAAATATGGTGGTACAGTCTGTGCAGACTGTACCACCACTTTTTGGTATAGGTATTCAAAACACGCCCAAAACACTTTATTATGGAAAAATTTTAGTTCCATAAAATATTAAAAAAAAATTTAGTTGTTTAAAAAAAAAAAGCAAAAAAAAAAAAAAAAAAAGGTCCGTCTTTTACTAAAATCCGGGATCCCTGATAGGATCCTGGTTGTATATATATATATATATATATATATATATATATATATATATATGTAATTTAATAAAGTAAAATTATTGTCCAGATAACAGTGGTGAGGCCGATGAGCAGCAAAAGTACCCAGAACCTCAAGTCCAATCCTCATCTCCTGCAACTGAGATATCGCATCCTGGCATTCCAGCACCAACTGTTCAGTATGCAACACCTCCACAACTGGGAGGAACCAATGCCATGGTATATATTTGAAGCGTATTTATTCAAATGCTCTTCTTGTTGAAAGGGAAAAAAATTAAGTGCAAGAATATCTCAATGCTTTTCACTGGGTGAGATTGTTCCTATTACGGCATATAAATGCTGCCCACAGTTTGACCCTTAAATGTGCTACATTGGTTTCTTTAAGTTCTCCTTTTTTCTTTTCCATTTAATAAAAATAAGAAATAAGCATAGAGGGGGTGGGAGACAAAGCACTTGGTAACTATACAATGTCTAGCATCTTCATCTCAAAAAACAAACAAGAACACCAGGGTAATCTTTATCGCTCAAAATCTAAACAAAGGCATTACTGCTAAGATAATATTTTGTTTTTCTTTCAATGAAGAATATTTGTGCTAAGAACTTGCTCTGAAATCTCAAGCATGTAGATTTCATATTTCGCACCATTAAACAACATTTTCACCCTTGTGTTTGGGCACCTGAAAAGCCTACCCTGATCCCAGGAATAACAACCACAAACATCATATAGGCATAATAGAACACTCTGCATATCCGTCACCGTCACAGTGTAAAAGGAGATCAATGCCAACTCTCTTTTTTCTTTTTTTCATAAATATGGATTGTTGCTAGTTCTTGTTTCTTCTCCCATTTATGTCAAACTAGTGTTTGTTCCAACGTCTCTTCATCAGATTGATTATTTAATCAATAGTCCTCTCCAAGGGTGGAAAATAGACGATCCTGATGCAAGTGTAGAACAGTCCTGGTTCTTCCTAATTATATTGAAATCCATCAGTTAGGCTAACTTAATGTCATGTCTGAATCCTGATAGGAACTTGATTCAATTGTTGCTTCCATTTTACGTCTAAAATCACCATATTTTCAGGGCCAAGCAGCCTACCCATATCCAGATCCGTACTACAGAAGCATTTTTGCTCCGTATGATGCTCAGCCATATCCTGCTGCACAGCCTTTTCCTGCACCAATGGTATTTTTGTCTTCTAATTGCCACATACAGATTACTCTTCCTTGACTAATATGGCTGTTCTCGATGTACCAAAAAGAGAACGCATTTTTTACAAACACAAGTTTCATTATTATTCTACAATTAATTTTTCAGGTTCTCCTTCAGTTGATGGGAATCCAACAAGCTGGTGTTCCGTTGCCATCGGATGCAGTTGAGGAGCCTGTATTTGTTAATGCAAAACAATATCATGGAATACTGCGACGCCGACAATCTCGTGCAAAAGCTGAATCAGAAAATAAAGTTATCAAGTCTCGTAAGGTATGCCATAAATTGTTTTAACATGTTTGCCTTTTCAACTATTTGCTTAGGTTATATCTGGTGGCCAATTTGGTCTCTAATTATAATTACTGTTAAAATAAATTATTGTACTGAGCATACTTCAGAACCATGTATTTTACTTATAAGATCAATGTATAATTGGGAAAAACTTAAAAGGGAATTGACAAGACAGTTTTGATCTCATAGAACATGATTAAGCCTATTTTGCATAAAGTATGTCTCTGTTACTGACATCCTGAACTAGAACTAAGGGCTTGGTGATTCATACGTGTTGGCATAAGATTTTTATTTTAATTTCATTGTCTTTCTTTTTTTACAGTGGAAAACTACTCACCTTGAATGTTAGCTCCTATTAGATTTATGAGTCCCAAAAATATTGTTAATTTCCTTTTTTCCCTTCACTGTTGTTACACTAAACTAATCTGTTTCTCAAATTGGTGTAGTTCTGTTAACTAGTTTAATGGGATATATATATATATATATATATATATATATATATATATATATATATATATATATATTGTGAATGCTGAGAGGACAGCCACAACAGTTTTCCGATTTCCAGATTTAAATGCATCTTTCTTAGATTCATATTTTCCCAGAAAAAAGTTTTTTGGTGGCTTAACTTTATAACTTATACTGCAGCCATACTTGCACGAATCGCGACATTTGCATGCGCTGCGAAGAGCTAGAGGGAATGGGGGTCGTTTTCTCAATGCGAAGAAGAATGACAACCAACAGAGAGAAGCTTCTTCAGATGGCAGATCACAAGGCCCATCTTAATCTCAACTCTGACAAAAGTTGTGACGCCCCCAAAATTAGGTATACATCACCCATCTTGGGTCGTCAGATACATAGTACAGAATACAAATACAACTGATTAATACATCTGTCGTGTACAATACGACAAAACATAAACTGTGAGTTTGAATACAAATATTATCTTCTAGAGAGTATTCATACTCAAAAGGAGTCCTCATTACATTTATTAAACACCATTACATAGAATAGTGAGGACTACTAACTAATACTATCATTCGGACCATCACTCCGTACCCCGACTTGTCCCAGCTACGTTCTCATTTCCTGAAGAGAATAGTGAAAGAAAGGGTGAGCTCAACTAGCCCAGTAAGAAATATTATGACTAAGATAATGCAGAATAAATTATCATTAGCCTTCAACAATGTTAAACTGATAAAATATAATAGACATCAAGTTTAACTGCAGCGGAACAAGCAATCCATTAAAAGAGTCAAGTAGAAATAATAAACTCTACTATCTTTTATGATTTAAAAGGTTTTTCAACACTGCGATCGCTGAGACTCAGCTTAATAAAATAATCCACATCATCGAATCACCCCTGCACTACGGCCAAGGATATTCGTGTATTCATTAATGGTCATGATCATGCCAACAACTGTCCATCAATGCACTACGGGCCAATGAGGACTTTTACCACATCATTTGTAACATTACGGTCATGATTATACCGAATAATCCCTGGTCATAATCATACCAAGTCCATCTATGCAATACAGGCCACAGATGACTTTCAACATTTTATAAACATGAGGATGATGACAATGATATAAGAATTCAATAAAACAAGTTCAAGAATTAATTTATCCAGGAATTAACAACGTCCAAATTGTCAACATGATACTGCATTGTGGAGTAAAATTCAAGAACGCTTAGAAGAATATTTTCTTGAAAAGATACTGGATGAAACGCAACTATCAAGGATATTCCACAAATTTCATGGAGTATAGAAGTCAAAACTTAACCAACTGAGTACAATAAAGAATGGAATAACAAAAGAAATCACCATGCATGCGATAGACCGCACAGACAGGCTATTCCAACAGAATAATAAATAATGGAACCAGGTCCGGCGTAAACGCACAGACAGGATATTCCGACAGAATAATAAATAATGGAACCAGGTCCGGTGTAAAACACACAGACAGGATATTCCAACAGAATAATAATAAAACGGAACCAGGTCCGGTGTAAAACACACAGACAGGATGTTCCAACAGAATAATAAACGGAACCAGGTCCGGTGTAAAACACACAGACAGGATGTTCCAACAGAATAATAAACGGAACCAGGTCCAGTGTAAAACACACAGACAGGATGTTCCAACAGAATAATAGAAGAATGTCACCAAGTATAGGGTAGACCGCGTATACTGGTTATTCCAACAGAATAATAACAAAATGGAATAACAGAAGTTCTCTTCATGAATATAAAAGAAATAATATTCCCTACCTTAAAAGAACTAGATATTGGAAAAGTGATGTAACAGAATACTTTTATTCTCTCTCTCTCTTATTCTCTCTATACTTTCTCTCTCTATAGCTTGAATGAATTCGTGAAAAATAATGAAGCCCTAGGCCTCTATTTATAGAAAAACTGAGGGTGGCTCTTGGTCTTAACGAAGGGTCAACTGACTCTTGGTCTTAACGAAGGGTCAAATGACTCTTGGTAATATTGAAGGGACAACTACTATTGACGAAAGTAATTACTATTGACCAAGGTAAATACTATTGACCAAGGTAAATACTATTGACGAAGGTAATTACTATTGACCAAGGTAAATACTATTGACGACGGTAATTACTATTGACGACGGTAATTACTATTGACGACGGTAATTACTATTGACGAAGAGACTCTTAGATGATGACATATGGCCCCCCATAAAATAACCAAACTTACCACAACGTCTCAATTATTGATTACAGATGATACTATGACAATAATTTAAGAGATATGATGCAGCAATTACTGTAGCAATAATTGAGTATAGCTGAGTGACTTCTCACGTAAGCATCAATAATCAATACCGTGTGCTACTATGCAACAACGCGTATTACTGTACTTTTACTACCGAGTAGTTCAACAGTTTTAACGGTTTTAACGGTAACACCTCAGCCGTTATTTTTATAGAAAGATAATTCTGTCGTTTTCTCAATCCGACAATAATTCCGTTGTGGGGTCCACCAATGATTGTGCCGTCGTACGAATATTCCCGACAAAAAGAATATTCTCCGACCAAACGAATATTTTATAACAACTTGCTTACTTTGCAAAATTTATAAATATTACCCACAACTATAACATTATATCAAATTAACTCCATAATATTCAAAAATGATATTTATGGAAAAATCATCTTTATTTATAAAAATTGGGATCTTACAACCTCCCCTTCTTATGAAATTTCGCCCTCGAAATTAGGGTACGTACCTGGTATGTCGAAGAGGTAAGGATACCTTGATTTCATTTCTGATTCTAACTCCAAGTCATTTCCTCAACATCGTGGTTTCTCCACAAAACTTTAACTTGAGGTATAACCTTGGAGCGTAGAATATGTTCCTTCTTATCCAAGATTTGAACAGGAACTTCTTCATACGTCAAATCCTCCGCTATTTCGTCCGGTTCTAACTCAATAATGTGGTTCGGGTCTTCCACATATTTGCGTAACATGGATATGTGGAAAACGTTATGAACACGAGACATACCTGGCGGTTAAAGCGAGTCTATAAGCCACAGTTCCTACTCGATCGAGGATTAAAAATGGACCGATGAATCGAGGATTTAGCTTTCTTCTCTTTCCAAAATCTCGTAACTCCTTTCCATGGAGCAACACGTAAGAACACATGATCTCCTACATCAAATTCCACGTCCTTTCGATGAAGATCAGCATAACTCTTTTGTCGATCTTGTGAGGTTTTTATACGTTGTCGGATCGTTTGAATCTTTTCTGTAGTCATACGTACCAACTCCGGTCCCAACAACGTTGCTTCGCCCACCTCATCCCAGCTATACTGGAGAACGACATTTTCTTCCATACAATGCTTCGAATGGAGCCATGCCAATACTTGCTTGATAACTGTTGTTGTAGGAAAACTCCACCAATGGTAAGAACTTGTCCCAACTTCCTTTGAAGTCAAAGACACAGAGTCTTAATAGATCTTCAAGAGTTTGAATAGTCCTCTCTGATTGTCCGTCCGTCTGAGGATGATATGCTGAACTAAATCGTAACTCCGTGCCCATAGCTTTTTGTAAACTAACCCAAAATCGTGAAGTGAATCTTGGGTCTCGATCAGAAATTATGGATACTGGCATACCATGTAGTCTTACAATCTCGTTTATGTACATACGAGCAAGACGTTCAAGTGTATAAGTTTCTCGTATCGGTAAGAAATGAGCAGACTTGGTCAATCTATCAATAATGACCCAAATCGCATCAATACCTTGAGAAACCCTAGGAAGACCGGTAACGAAATCCATGGTAATGTGCTCCCACTTCCATTCTGGAATTTCAAGTGGTTGCAATGGACCTTTTGGTACTTGATGCTCGCTTGACTCGTTGACAAGTTAGACACCTGAGATAAACAACGCTATCTCTCTCTTCATATTGCTCCACCAAAATGTATGACGAAGATCATGATACATTTTGGTACTTCCCAGGATGGATTGCAAACGGTGTGTTGTGCGCCTCCATCATGATTTCATACTTTAAATCAGTGTCGTTAGGAACACAAAGTCTGGAGTTGACTTGAAATATCGATTCTTGCTTCCGGCATAGCACCTTCTTGCACCTTCTTCCTCATAGCATCAGCTCTAGGTCTGTAGCTTGAGCAATTTTAACTTTATCAATTAAAGTCGATTTTAATCGTATATTCGTTATCTTCACGTGGGTTCGAATAATCACACTTGTAACCGTTTACGATCTTCTACACAACGCGTCAGCTACACGTTCACTTTTCCACGATGTTATTGAATGGTACGATCGTAATCTTCAACAGCTCGAGCCAACGTCTTTGGCGCATAATACGTTCGTTTTAGTTGAGCAATATTTGAGGGTTTAAGAAAAGGTTTTGTACTGGGGTCAATACAAAATTCAATTTTACGCTCTGGGGTAGGCTCAAGAAGTCTTCAAGAATACGTCAAGAAATTTATTAACAATAGAAATATCGTTCAAACTGTGACTCTCATCCCAGACTTGGATAACACGTCACATTGATACCTATCAGCTTGCCATCGTCCTTTACAACGTCTCTACGGAAAGTCTGGTTTCGGTGCATTCCCCACCAGGAAGTCAACAATGAAAGGAATGAGGATCCTTACTTATGGTTTGATATGATAATGATTGACTTTAGTGGTTTGGTTGCTTGGAATTCGCATAACAGGTTGGTTAGGAATATGAAAATTAACAACCTTACGAAAAGCATAATGGGTAGTTAACCAATCGTTTCCCAAAAATCACATATCGACAGGTAACGTGAAAGTGTCGATTTGAATCAAACAAGATTTATAATTAGTTAGAGTTAACGAAGGTTTCTCCTAACAGAGTTTCAAATAATAAGTCAAGCTAATATTTTTTTTTTTTTTTAAAGGGCCAAGTTTAAACGTTGAACACAAACTAGGTGAAATACAAGAGTGGGTAGAACCAGTATTGAATAAGGTACAAACTTCGCAAGGGGTTTATGATTAGCTTACCCGCGATAAACTTTATTTGGGTTCCTCACTTGTTGGGAAGTCATGACAACCGCTCTCCTTGAACTACCCCGGCTTTGACTTGTCTGGGGGTAGCATTTGATGTCATCTCTATCGTTGGATTTGACTTTAATATCGGACATATTCACCCTCAACTGCTTCATCGTACTCCTGCTTCATAATCTGAATCATCAATCTTCGATCCATGTCGAGTTCAGATGACGCTCTGTACAGGAGTTCAATTCAAAACTCGATGTTGGGTTCTCCAATTGCTGTCCAAAAAGAGAAATGTATATCATCTATTTTAGCCTTTTTGGATCGGACATCTCTTTCTACTAATATCAGCACGTCGTGCGGCTTTTACCCATGCATCCTTCATTCTCACTCATTCAGTTGTTTCTTTCTTTCAGCTGATCCTTGATATTTGAATTCTCAGATTCCAACCTTTAATATCTTACTCTTGCCAAAGCGTGATTTTGTTCGAGCCAACACATATCGGGAAACACAATTTGAATCGTTACATCTCTTTGCTCCACGACCGCCTGTTGATTCTTCAGCATGCTCTTCTAACTCATGAAACACGATTTTGTAATTCTAAGTTTTGATCATAAATTTCTTCTAACCAATTCTCCTCAGTTCCTCTTCGTCCTCTTCTTCCTCTTCTTCCTCGCTCTCAGCTGCTACCTCTGCCACTAGCTCGGGTGCAACTATTAGCTCTTCACTTACCACATAGATATCTCTAATTTCTTCTTCGCCTGATATTAACATTATCCTGGTTGGTGATTAGAGATGCCACGGTCTCATTCACTCCAATGTTGACATTTTCAGCTGCCATTTTCAAATACTGCCACAAAACAAGGGTTAATTAACATGTCACATATTATCGATATACTTTGACCGACCAATTAAATACAAAATAAAACTTAGGTAGGTCATACTAGCGAAGGAATTCCCGTCTCTCCCCTCCTAGTTCTATTCTCACATCTTAGCCAGGGATCATATCCCTAAGCTCTGATACCAACTGTGACGCCCCCAAAATTAGGTATACATCACCCATCTTGGGTCGTCAGATACATAGTACAGAATACAATATACAACTGATTAATACATCTGTCGTTGTACAATCGACAAAACATAAACTGTGAGTTTGAATACAAATATTATCTTCTAGAGAGTATTCATACTCAAAAGGAGTCCTCATTACATTTATTAACACACTATTACATAGAATAGTGAGGACTACTAACTAATACTATCATTCGGACCATCACTCCGTACCCCGACTTGTCCCAGCTACGTTCTCATTTCCTGAGAGAACAGTGAAAGAAAGGGGTGAGCTCAACTAGCCCAGTAAGAAATATTATGACTAAGATAATGCAGAAATAAATTATCATTAGCCTTCAACAATGTTAAACTGATAAAATATAATAGACATCAAGTTTAACTGCAGCGGAACAAGCAATCCATTAAAAGAGTCAAGTAGAAAATAAATCTACTATCTTTTATGATTTAAAAGGTTTTTTCAACTCTGCGATCGCTGAGACTCAGCTTAAATAAAATAATCCACATCATCGAATCACCCCTGCACTACGGCCAAGGATATTCGTGTATTCATTAATGTTCATGATCATGCCAACAACTGTCCATCAATGCACTACGGGCCAATGAGGACTTTTACCACATCATTTGTAACATTACGGTCATGATTATACCGAATAATCCCTGGTCATAATCATACCAAGTCCATCTATGCAATACAGGCCACAGAGATGACTTTCAACATTTATAAACATGAGGAATGATGACAATGATATAAGAATTCAATAAAACAAGTTCAAGAATTAATTTATCCAGGAATTAACAACGTCCAAATTGTCAACATGATACTGCATTGTGGAGTAAATTCAAGAACGCTTAGAAGAATATTTTCTTGAAAAGATACTGGATGAAACGCAACTATCAAGGATATTCCACAAATTTCATGGAGTATAGAAGTCAAAACTTAAACCAACTGAGTACAATAAAGAATGAAATAACAAAAAGAAAATCACCATGCATGCGATAGACCGCACAGACAGGCTATTCCAACATAATAATAAATAATGAACCAGGTCCGGCGTAAACGCACAGACAGGATATTCCGACAGAATAATAAATAATGGAACCAGGTCCGGTTGTTAAACACACACAGACAGGATATTCCAACAGAATAATAATAAAACGGAACCAGGTCCGGTGTAAAACACACAGACATGATGTTCCAACAGAATAATAAACGGAACCAGGTCCAGTGTAAAACAAACAGACAGGATGTTCCAACAGAATAATAGAAGAATGTCACCAAGTATAGGGTAGACCGCGTATACTGGTTATTCCAACAGAATAATAACAAATGGAATAACAGAAGTTCTCTTCATGAATATAAAGAAATAAATATTCCCTACCTTAAAAGAACTGGATATTGGAAAAGTGATGTAGCAGAATACTTTTATTACT
>CM029014.1:114719472-114791343 GCA_016801055.1 Panax notoginseng | reverse complement strand
ACAAAAAAAGAGCGAGAGAAACATTAAAAAGAACATCTATTAGGAAACTCTGTACCTGAAGTGAAGCATAAATGGCAGCGCCTTCCTGGTCCCCCAAATGTAGTTTAGCGACTGATGTTTCGGAGAGGGCTTTTTAAGCATTTCAGTCGTTAGTACTGGCAATAAGGCAACAATCATCTAAACGCGCAAGTAAAAGGCTTGAACACTACAACCACATTTCAAGTTTTCAGTAATTTGATGTTTAGGTTGAATTGAACTACATACCATTTTCCGTGATGTCAAATCCTATTGGGTTATTCATGTACACATGCCACTTCAGGAAGAAACTGAATTAACTTGAAACTTGGAGTGCCAATAACTAGTACTTGTGTCCGTCACCAATAATATTGGTCTCACAACCTCCATGCCGATCTTGCCTCTTCCAAGCTCTGCAAGCTGATATAGGTTATTACCATAACGGTAGCAAGTAGTGTGAAACATGAAAGTTAGTTATGTTGGTTACAGAAGCTAACAGATGAATACTAATTCTAGAAACGTGGTGCTCAAATAAGTTTAATAACCATGTAAATTTTAATGCGTCTAGTGCTCAAAATGATTGAGATTTTGAAATCTTACTTCAAGTGTTAAGTCCTGCTTAGGATTTTTAATTTTATTGCGTGAAAGTGACTACTTTCCCACACTCGGGTAGCTTCAAATTTCATTTCTTGTCAACAATTTCTTTTTGTTTTTACTTTCCTATGCAATTATTTCGAAGTAGCCAACAAATATTTATTTGGTATAGTATTCGAGGCAAGCAGGATTATTAAAAGCTTCAAGCCAAGGGGTGATAATCAATCAACAGAAACAAACAGCGTCCACAATAAAAATACAGTAATTTTATTGCCTAAAGCAATGTCATCAAATGGGTGCTTCCCCATTCACAAAGTAAATAAGACAGCAGAAACTTGCTTACCCATCGGTTATTGAGAGAGCAACTATTCCGCCAATAAATGTAACAGCCAGTAACCACCATCCAAATACGAGTCACTGAAACAAAAAAAAAAGCATTAACTGATACGCATACAAATAAAAATTCTAAGCATGACTAATACGTAACTGTGTGTGTGATTTAACTAGGATGAGAAGCAAGAACCTGTTGAGTGCAGAGATGGCAACAATGTCTCCGGGCTTGAGGCCCAGAACTTCGATAAGTCCGTGAGCCAGGCCCAAAACCGTCCTGGACAAATTTATGGCCGGTCTTTCGACGGTTTCCGGCAATTGTGACGGCGGAATTACGCCGATGTTCCAATTCGACTCAAGCACAGGCAAATGTGGGGTTCAGAGTAAATACCCATTTTTATAGAATGGTGAAATATTGTTGAATTTTGTGGGTCTCATCTAAAAAAACTCAATTAAGGAAGACAGAGAATGTTAAAAGACTGAAAGTGAGAGAGCTATAGTTTGAGCGCCATTGCTATCTTATCTGGTCAGTGGACTCAGCTCTTTGCACAGGAGGAGAAGTAATTTCTTTCTTCTCCCGCGGTCTACGTGGACTTCACACTACCATCAAAATATGGTTTCTTTCTTTTTCTTTTTATGGAAAGTTAAATTATTAGTATATTTTTTTGAAGCCCCATTATTTTGATAAGTATAAAATAATTTAATAATAATAATAATAAATTATGTTATTATAATATGTGAAAAATCCAACTCAAATCTAAAAGATTTCGTTCTTACTCACTAGACTAAAATCAAATTAATTTTTATATAAAGTATAATTAATTCAATGTTAATTTGACATATTTATATTAAACAATAGTCTAGTAAATCTTGAAAAGTGTGCTTACACGAATTTCAAGTCTCAAACTCTCTATACTATACCAAAAAAATGGCGCTTGAATACAAAAGTCTCAAATTACTATTCTAAAAATAATGCCATGAATGAAATTGGGGTTTAAAAAACTATATTTGTTTAAATAAAAATTTGGTAGTTTTTTTGGAATAAGTTGAATTAAAGAAACAAGTCTCTTGAATTCTGAAAAACATACCTTATTCAAAAGAAGAAATAAACTAAAATATGCATAATTATCAAATAATATATATATATATATATATATATATATATAATATAAAATATATCAAAAGCTCAAAAGGGGCGACGTTACAGATCATAGAATATAAAGTTGTTGTCGTATGCTAAACGGTTAAACCGACCTAACGGACCGGAATATATATATATAGGGGTTCTATTCACAGCAACCGATTGCTGTGGAACAACCCCCTTTTGTGGCCTGTTGAAATTTCGGTTGGAGCAAAAAAAATAAAAAAATTCAACACGCCAAAAAAATTTGCCTCCACAGTAACCGGTTGCTGTAGATGAAATCTCATATATTTTATATATATATATATATATATAGAGAGAGAGAGAGAGAGAGAGAGTCTTTGAGCAATGTAAACTTTAATCAGGACAGATTCAAAATATTTACTAAATTATCTGAAGATTCATAATATCCAATCTTATACTCCATGATCTTATTTTTTTCTCCCAAACCACGTTCCACTAGAGGTGGAACGAATACTGTCATGTCTACTTCAATTTGAAGTGGTAAGTAGTGGAGTACAAATACCGTCATCTAATTCAATTTTGAAGTGGATAAGTTAGTGCCGACACCAGGGCAAGATATCTTCCGACCTACGTGTCGACATTGTATTGGTGAATTGACCAAAGTTAACAAAAATTTGGGGTCAATTGACAAGTTAACTTCAATTTTGAAATGCACTAAGCTTTGGACCGCTGAAAATAGCATGCATGAGTTGCAAGGACAAGCAAAGATAAATAAATATTGAACAAATCAGTACCGAGAAAAAGTAGTTTGAATGGTTTAATTCCGATCTTTGTAACTCGCAAAACAATATAAAACCTACTTATTTTCTCAAGTAAACGGGAGGGAAGCTAAACAGTTTATTGATACATCTATTGTTCAAGAGGCATCCACTCTAGTTCTACATCCATTTCTCCTGATTCTACATCTGGAGCTTCAGCGACATCTCCTGTTTCACCTTCCCCTCAATAATGTTTTACCGTGCTATCGTCTATCAGGCATTGTCATGCGATTTTAACCATTTTCCAATCTGCATGTTCCCAAACATACCAGCGTCTCCAAAAGCGATTGCAGAGGTTATCATTGGCTGGATATCAATTTCGGCTTCCCCCATAATGTCGTCAGCAGAAAATGTATCGTAATCGTAAACTTGCTGTTGAGTAGAAAGATCAAGAATCAGGAGAACCTATACCAATAATGTATACTAATAATAGAAGGAAGCTCGATATTTCATGAATAAATAATAATAAAGTAAACCGTAGTTGCATACGAGTCTTAAAGCCCCATAATCTTGCAACAAAGAAATGAAAATGATAGTATAGTAGCATACCAGTCTTAAAGGCACCATAATCTTGAGAACTGAAAGCATCAGTTCCTCGTTCCAGACTGGATTCAAATTGCTCTTCACAACAGTAGTTTGAACCTTCTAATCACAGTAAAAAAGCCAGTTTGAGATTGAAAAAATAAAATTTGATTAAAATTCCTTATGCTTATGGAAAATGACAAAATCTATGACCTTTTTCACTTTTCTTGGTAAGACGCAAATCTGCGAAGTAATTTTTTTTTCAATCTAAATTATTATATTCAACATAAGAATAAATACTTATCACTTTTACACAGATGAGTCAAGAAACCCGAACAGATCTTAGTACCAAAGACCATGATAGAGAACTGAAGAAGTAGTCACATTTAAGTAAACACTTCAGATCCAATCTTAAAACCTTTTCAGTCCCAAGGAAAAAAATAAAACAAAAAGAGTGACTAACCCTGCTGCCCAAGCTGCAGTACAACATAAGGGTCACTAGACAGCATATCTCGAACAGCTAAATTTGTTCCTTTGACTACTTTGACCTTTAATAGTCCAATAAATTCCACCATGGCTTTCTGTCATCGGTTAAACATCAGTAGGATGTAGTATATCATAGAAGTAAAATTGAGTATGATGCTGTGCTGATTATGTTTTTTCTACACTGCAGGCATTTAAATCTGGAACTAAACATGGACATAAGATAATAATCTCAGGAGAAATAGATATATCCAAATCCAAGGGTTGCACTAGAATATTTTAACTGTAATTTTTATATAATTACAAGAATGCTATTATTGGTCACCAAACAAGTTAACATATCATAATCACGAACATTGATTACCTCAACCTTTGTAGCCAGAACTATAATAATGTGCATGGGAAGGTAAATGTCAAACTTTACCGTATTTTGCGATGAACTTGAACTTCGAAAATATCCATAATCTTTCTGGATAAACTTGTTTGGAGAGAGCCCTTGTTAGAAGAATTTGACAAGATCCGCAAGCTAGGTTTCAGGAAGTCTTGACGCTCATACTTAGACCTACAAAAAAGTGAAGAGAATGAATAAGCTACCCATTTGAAACTTCTTTTACAACCTGTCAGATGCATCTTCAAAATGATAACCAAACACATGAATCTAGAACACACTTCTATCCTTTTACCTCTGAAAAAGAACATAGAAATCAAAGTCTCAAAATGAAATAAATTTGTATAACATGAGGAAATGGTAGTCCAATAGTTACTGGAGAAAAGTATAAAAATGGGGAGTTTTTTTTAACCAGTATGAATCTTCTATCAATTTCCAGTAGTGTAATTTGAAACAAGTAGAAATGGAAGTTATAAAATAAACTATTAAAAATACAAAAAACAAGCACAAAATGGTTGCTTGGATAAAAAATTGTTTGCTACACTCTAACCTAATAAATTTTGAACGTTCCTCGTGACTAGAATCTGGTCCAGGCTTTGAAACTCCTTCAGGAATATAAGCCTCGTAGATTGAATTTGCAGAAGCGTTTCCTCCTACCTCAACCATTGCATCGACTTCATCATCAGACCATTCATCTAATGTCACAGACAAAACCTGTCCAATTCATACAAGGTTGCTCAGATAATTTTTTACAGCCATAAGGTAAAGAAGGGGGAAGCGCAGAAACAAAATCAATTCAAAACTTTGAGTGAACAAAACCATATTGCAGCCTCTCATCTTGGGGGAGTGGGGGGAGGGAGATACTGGGTTCATGGACTGAACTTGCAAATAAGCATTGGTAGCTAATACTCTCCTCTGATTCAAATATAGATCAATGTTAACTTGTTAAAAGTCAATTTAAAACATTTTCAAATTCAAAAATCAAAACTGATACAAATCCATTTAATTTTAGTAAAACACTATTTTGAATATTATAAACTATCCAAAATAAATTACTAATTACAACATTTGCTATTTAAATGATTCAAGTCAATATTACATTTTTAAAAATTCTCAAAATGACTTTAACAAGTCTATATTGATCCTAAATTTTGGAAAGAGGGAGTAACTAACAATGCTAAAGAAATGGTTGTTCTATTATGACCATCTTAAAAGCTGTCAGTTTGTTAGCGTAGGAACTTCGTTATCTTTTGAATGCAAAATGAGCATAGCATTGAGCTTGAGTGCAATATGTCAATAGGTATCATATGCTAAACATCAAAGAAAAAGTTTACATGAATAATCTGCAGTAAAACTAATCAAATTTCATTCAACTTTATGCTAGCTAATGCGTTTAAAGGAAAGATGAAACCTTAGACGGTTAGGCTTATTATAAAAAAACACTCGAACCGTTCATTGTCTGAAGACCCTTTTTTTGGTAAATATTTCCTGATAAGTATCAGAAGAACTTTTTGCAAAGCAGATGCTTACCTCCATGAGACTTATCCTGATTAATTAAAATAATTTACAGAAGTTTCAGAACAGAATTTCTCTATTCGATGAAAAAGGAAATATAAGGACTGTATTGAGATTAAACTTATTCCTTCTTTTCTCACTCATCCACACAAGTATTGCCTTTGACAATTTAAAGCCATGAAAATCCTAGGAAATACTACCAAATACAAACCTAAGCTTTACAATGTTTGGTCAATGCAATTGAGGGATCAGTGAATGACTGAAATTAGATAGAGAGATACAAAAAATGATATACATATTTGAAATTCACCTTTGAAATATGAGTACAAAGACTTCTGTGAACACCGCAACATTTCAAGCATATGAACACCCCAATATTGGCTGACCTGAAATTGCAATTTCCAACTTATACTATGATAGTTTAAAAGGGAAAAATGAAAGTCATACTTCAAACACCCTTAAAAGAAATGGAAATTTAGAAGTAAAACAATATATCTGCTTAGCACAATTGGTGTAAGGCGAGAAATCATGCCAAGGAACTTCAAATGTTATTTTGTTTTTTAAGTTAAAATATTTCTATGTTACTGATCATGGAAATTCAAGGATGTTTTCAGTTAGAATTTTCCCTATAGTTCTATAAATTTGTTGTTTAAGAAACACAGGTTTCATGGGTAAATTTTTCTAGCATATTTGATTCAGAAAACTCTTTTATAGATAATAGCAATCATCAGTACATCAAAAATTATCAACCTGAAATAACAGCTTGATCCTTGCTAATAGCAATCAGCCTTCTTCTTATTTCGCCATATGGTCTTAGTTTTCATATGGAGAATCATTATTCTGCTTATATGTCTTGGCCATGGTCTCCTTTAAACTTTTGAATGCTAATGACTTACAATAGTTTAAACCATGATCATATTCCAACAATTTCATATCTAATACAATAACATCAAAAGCAAAAAAAAATATTATACAAACTATCTCCTCTTGATTATCAAGTTCAGACTTACAAATTGTGTACAAGTTGAGGGTCAATGCCAAGGCCTACCACATATTTTCCTAGAATCTTTTTCGCTTCCATCTCCTATATTTCTACTTGTGCTAGCCTGAACTCCTTCATGCGTATTGTAGATTATTTTTCCCCTGACCTTCTAGGCATGTATGAGTAAGTCTATGACCTTGATTATTTTTATTTATCTATATCATAACATTGGGATGCTTATCAAATCCTACTCCAATACTCCATGAAGGAGTCCTAGGTGAATAGAAATCCTAGTTAGATAGGACTGTCAGTAATAGATACATTATTACTACATGGATTAGTAGAAGAAAAGGTGTGAGTACTAGATCCTATAACATAAGGTCCTTATGTTACGTTAGTGAGAACAACCAAATGCTTGTAACATCCTAGAGATTTGGCAAAATGTATAAAAAGTTGAATTGCTGATATTTTAGGGTGGAGTTGTTGCCATGGTCGGAGCTTATTGAGGACCATATCACGTTAAATCTTGTGTTGTCCATTTCTTAAATTTTCTGGTTTGAGTAGTGTAGAGTCTGTAGACTTAATTCTTTAAACATACCTATTTATGTCAGCAGTTCATAACCATTTGCTTCTCTCAGGTCCAAACCCCACAATCATATCTCTCGTTTTCTTTCAAGCTTTCCTTACTTCAACATGTATTCATGCTTGATCATTTTAGCAAGTAGCCAAATTAAAATTTTCTGCAGACTTTTCCATGTCTTTCTCTTTAGTCTTTACCTGATCAGTAAAGCACAAAGCAATAGCATGACTTATGAACTTCATATTGTTTGACTAAGGGAAGCTCTTATAATCGTGTAAACTAACTCGGACAACCTGGCATAACCCCACGAGCCTCCTTTCAAATACCATTGTAACAATATAGCCTCATCTTTGAAACCAACTGAACTACAAATAATCTTAGTATCTCAATCTCGCCCAGACCCCAGTTATATACAAGAACAAAAAGAAATCATGTTGAAAAAACAAAAAGATAAAGGAAGTCAAATTATGGCCTAAATGGAACAACCTTAAAGGGCCTAAACGATCTAGAATGCACAGCAATGGTATATGTTTGCATTTCTTACACTATGGTTCAGGCTTTTAACAGGAAACTGTAAACAACAAAAAGTAAAAGTAAGAGTATCAGATTGAAGGAACATACGCCCATTTGGGGTCTGGAGCAACACAATCAGCACAAACACGATTATCTTTTGAAGCAATAGATCTTTTAATCTTCTTTTACCTGCATGATCAGCAAAATGAGAGTACAAGTTTTCTCTATGGGGAACTGTCCACTTCTAAAATTAATGTATCAAACACCATGACATTAAAGTTAGTTTTGGCCTAGATAGTTGATTATAGTAGAGTAACATTTCCATAAAAACTTTGACTTTTACATGCAGATTCGCAATTCTTGGGAAGGGGTATAGAAAAAGATTTGATGTCATGTAGAAATCCAGTTAACATCTGTAAACACTACATAATGCCATTGTTGGAAATTGCTAGATTAATAGTCTGGTACCAAAGATTTGACTACTATTCCCCTCTGTCCCAATTTAGTTGCCCTCACACCTTTTAAGAAAGAATGAATTAGTATACCAAGTTTGTGTAAAGTTCCAAAATTTCAAAACAAGGATAAAATGGTAATGGTAGGCAAGAATTTTGTAAAGTGCTACATCTAATTTGGGACAGAATTAGTACTAGTTATCTTTTCTACAAATACATCAGTAGAAGCATACTTGAGGCTCCAATTCCACTCATTGCTCTCTGCTTACACACCAGCAATCATCAAAAAATACTAGCCTTCTTTAACTGTCAAAAGAAAAAAGAATCACAATCACATTCACTTAAGCTAAATACAAAACCATAACTCCCCTAAAAACCCTTTTAAAAAAAAACCCATTGAAAAGTTAAAATCTTTTACACCATAAACACAAAAATGGAGAAAATCAAGTTATTTTTATACAATAATCATAGCTTAATACATAAATGATTCAAATAATTCCAAATCCAGACAAAACGTGTATATCAATCTGGCGAAATTGGGGTTTGAGCCTAAGCAGAAAGGACTACCTAGATGTCAGTATGCGGAAAGGGCTACCTAGAGGCGCTGATAGGTGCTGATAGGTAGGTGAAATTGCAATACTGATAGGTGCAGAAAGGGCTAACTAGTAAAAATAGTGATAAGTGCAGGCAAAGGGCATCCTACGTTCCTGCGGATAATGCTATGAAAATTAGGGGTCTCGACATGGAAAAACTTCAATCGGAAGTGGAGGCTTGGAAAAAATTGCATGGAGCTGATTCTATTATCACCTATATTCAGTTCAGCGACAGAAATCGTTGGATCGGAAGTAGATTAACGCCTCTCGAATTGACGACGATCGAGTCGTTGTTCGGTGACAGCTTGATTTTTAAGTTAAATAGCTTTATTTTTAAGCTAAATAACTACAAAGAGTAATAGCATTCGTAAGCTGAAATTAAAGAATGAAAGATCTGAACATACTTTCCAAATTTCAATGGTCTAAGCTCGAATCCAGATACTGAGAGCAAGAGAAAAGAAGAAGATTGGTTCTTCGAGGAGCCAGCCAGATGGAGGACGGAGCAGGATATGAACCGTAATTACAACGAACAGTATCTTACTATACTAATTTATTATTCACTATATTAATTTATTATTATCACACATCTATACTATACCCAAATTTTTAATGTTTATAAACTAATTAAAATTCTATTTCTCTGGAATAGTCTCTCTATTTTTATTTATTTTTTACCATTAAAAAATTTAATAAAATAATTTGAAAAATTAAAAATACTTGTACTCGGAGTCATTTGATCCTTCTTTTTTTCTAGTCAAAATATATCATCATCAACAAAACAACTCAATAAACTATATAATTGCTATTGGTAAGAAAAACAGAGAATTTTAAATAATAAAATTAAGTGAGGATATTTAATTAGAATCATACTTATTTTTTTGAGTTTGAGAATCAATCTCAATTATATTAATTTTTAATACCCGTTTGATTGAGAATATTGCTTTAAATTGGTGCTTTATTTTAGTTCAATTTAAATATATTTTTCATCAATTTAAATGAACTAAATTCGAACTCCAACCTTATTACTTATATTTAAATTGAATTAAATAAAGGAGCACTATTTTCATATAAATTTTTAATATTTTTAAATACTCTTTTCTCATATGAAAATAAAATCTATTTTTTTCTCATATAATATAAAAGAGAGAGGATTATGTCAAAATATTAATTTCCATTAAACTTAACTCACATAACTTCTGGTTGAGACTTGGAGGAAGCCTTCCCATCAGTCTGCTTAAACTAGGTGGACCACCTAACCCTTAGCCACAACACAAACTCCACCTGCCTTAAATTATATCCAATCCAATTCTCTAATTTCTGACTCATATTCTCAATGGCCCAGATTCACTTATACCCACATCAACTCACTCCACCTTAACCAGAGCCCAGCCCTCAGTTTTACCACAGTACTTTCCAACAACAAAAAAAAAAGTTAATTAAAAAAAAAAAAAGAAATCCCATGAGGAGAAAAATATTTTTTTTGTTAAACTTGTAAATTGTATATACTTTTACAAACAAAAAATATAGAGTTTTAGCAGTTCTTGAAAAAAAAACACATTCTTTTCACATACATAATTATATTAAATAAAAAAAATATAATATTATATACATAAGATATAACTCACAAAATTATTCTCTGATAAAGGACGGATTTGAAATACCCGAATAATATTATTCGAAATAAGCTCACTCAGCTTAAAATTAGAGATATATTTTAATTTTTAGACTATAAAATGGCTCAAGATTCTTAATTTATCATTACTACTTTTGCTTCATAGAATAATATAAAAAAATCCATCATTTTACAAGTATATCTTTAATATAATTCAATTTTAATTTGCATCAACAATTAGAAGGATCTGGTTATATTATCGAAATTAATTTTATAATAAATTAGTCAATTAATTAATATAATATTAATACGCAGAGCGATAAAGAGAGATATCTATATATCGACCCTATATTCATTAATTAATTAAAATTAATTTCATATTAATATCTTCCCATTGTGTAAGAGTAGAACTGAAACTGTAGATGGTCAGCTCCATATATGGAAAAATAAAAAATAGATACCAGGTCCTCCTTATTGGTTATTGCAGTGAAAGTACGCGGGTAAAAACTACTAGTACTCTCTGTCCTGCCCAACAACATTAACGCACTTTCTCTCTCTCAGACACGCAGACAAAAAACAGTTTCCATTAGCGGTGGAGAATTAAAGCACAAAAATAGAGAGAGAAACAGAGAGCAAAAAAAGGAGCAGTTTCTTTCTCTCCCAGGTAAATTATAATTTTCATTTCCAAGCCCTAATTCCTTTATTTTCTTTTCCCTTGTAACTGTTCTCTTTTCAGATTTTGTTAAGCAATTGTTGCAAGCCTTTGGAAACAAGAATTTTTTAAAATTTTGTTTTTTTTAATGATTTTAATTGGTTTTTTGCATCTTTGATTGATTCTTTCCTCTGTTTTCCTCAGCAGCTAAATGGGTGTTCAAGTTCTAAATTTTCAAATCTTTATTGCTCTGTTCTGGAAGATGTTGTGTTTCTATAGTTGATGCATGTGTTGTTGAAGGAATTGGGAATGCGTGGGGAGTGTGTTGTGGGTTGTTTATTTTATTGATTACATCTGAGCATGATTTTGTTTTTCTTATTTGGATTATTGGGTGTCAATGAGCTCAATTGGTGGGTTTGTCAAAAGCTGATTGAGTTAGATTTTGGACTCGAGATGATTATTTTTGCTCAATTTGTGTTGGTTGTTTTGGAACCCTGATGACTGAATTGTCCCGAGCGCTGATGATGCCAAAAAATGGGAGTGGTTAATGATGGACACGTGTGTATATATATATATATATATATATATATATATATATATATATATACATATTGCACATGAAATTCATTTTCATGATATGTATCCGGAGACGGTCATTGAACATCATAGATGCATAACACCACTCTGAAATGAGAATGTAGATTAAGGGGAAAAAAAGAAGGTGAAGATAAAATTTAATAATAGATGTACAATTCATTACAAAGTTAAACAATCGACTTACTACGAGCTAGGTATCCCTTCATAGATTGCAGGAGTGATTTTGTACTCAATACTTTCTAACCCTTGAGTCATTTGGAAGAAAGAGAAACAAATAGCCTGAAACTAGCAACATGACCATCTAAAACAAAATCAGTTTCTAATAATATAACATAGACTCTAGTGTTGTCCATAAAGTGTGAGCATATGAGTGAGTTCCAAGGTTTGGTGAACAGCTGTCCACCATGAAGTTGAATCTTGATGATGAGATTCAGGCTCTTTTGCTTCTCAGTTCGTTGCCAAACAGCTGGAGACACTCTGGTGGTGTCTCTAAGCAATTCAGCTCCAGAAGGAAAAATGACTATGCAGATGGTCAATGACAGTCTTCATAATGAGGACACAAGGCGAAAGGAGCAAGGTGTAAATTTTGAGACACATGCTCTTGTCACAGAGAACAGGGGCAGAAGCAATTTTAGGGGATCTCACAAAGGAGATACAAGTCGCAGCAAAAGCAAAAATTACAGGAGCAAGTCAAAGACCAGACAAGGTGAAATGTATCGATGCTTCCATTGCAATAAGGAAGGTCATTATAAAAGAAATTGCAGAATCTGGTTAGACAAGTAGAAAAATGGTGAGCAGGGAAAGGTTGAGGAGAAGAACACTGCAGCCACAGTTACCGAAGATACCGAAGATGTTATTCTTTCATTTGGGGAAGAAGAATGCTTGCATGTTGATGATCAGAAAGTTGATTAGGTGGTTGATACTGGTGCCTCGTATCATGCTACACCTAATAGAGAATTTTTTACAACTTACAAAGCTGGAGACTTTGGGTATATGAGAATGGGAAATACTGATCAGTCCAAGATTATTGGAATTGGCGATGTTTGCATTCAGACAGGTGTTGGTTGCACTGTTACCTTGAGGGATGTTAGACACGTTCCAGATATGCGTCTTAACTTAATTTCTGGCATGGCCTTGGACAGAGAAGGCTATGAGAATCACTTTGGCAGTGGAAAGTGGAAGCTTACCAAGGGCTCTATGGTGATTGCAAGAGGTGTTGCTTGTTATTCGTTGTACAAGACTCGTGTGAAGGTGTGTTCTAGTGAGTTGAATGTAGTTGAGGATGACTCTTCACCAAACTTATGGCATAAGAGGCTTGGCCACATGAGTGAGAAAGGGTTGCAGTTATTAGCAAAAAGGGCACTCATTCCTTTTGCTAAAGGTACTGTTTTAAGCCCTTGTGATTATTGTTTGTTTGGGAAACAACATAGAGTTTCTTTTAGTAGTTCAGCTAAAAGAAAATCAGAGTTACTAGAGAGAGTATATTCTGATGTATCAGACCCATTGAGGTTGAGTCTTTGGGTGGAAATAGGTATTTTGTTACCTTTATTGATGATGCTTCGCGGAAGGTGTGGGTATTTTTGTTGAGAACAAAAGGCCAGGTATTCCAGCATTTTCAGAGTTTTCATGCTATGGTTGAAAGGGAGACTGGAAAATCGTTGAAGTATCTTCGTAGTGACAACGGAGGGGAATGCACTTCTAAGAGAGTTTGCTGAATATTGCAGTAAGCATGACATTCGGCATGAGCAGACTGTTCCTGCTACCCCACACAGCATAATGGTGTGGCTGAAAGAATGAACCGCACTATTATTGAGAGAGAAGTGCGATGCATGTTGAGAATGGTTAAACTACCTAAGTCATTCTGGGGTGAAGCTGTTCGTACTGCTTGTTACCTGATTAATAGATCTCCATCAGCATCATTGGATTTTCAGATTCCATAAAAGATTTGGAGTGGTAAAGATTTGTCTTATTCTTATTTGAAGATATTTGGGTGCAAGGCTTTTGCACATATCCCCAAGGAACAAAGATCGAAACTTGATGAAAAGTCTACTCCATATGTATTTGTTGGCTATGGAGATGCAGAGTTTGGATACCGGCTATGGGATCCAATGCAGAAGAAATTATTCAGGAGCAGAGATGTGGTGTTTTATGAGCACCAGAATTATGAGCATTTTGATAATGCTAAACAACCCAGAGATAATAAAGTTCCAGACCTCAGTGAAGTTCCATCTCCAGTACAGAATGCCACAGTTGGAGAAGGAGGTCAGAATGAAGATATGACTGATGCAGATTTGCACGATGGTGATGGGTCAGATGCATAGAATGTTGATCAGGGGGAGCAAGCTGACATTGAAGAACCTCATCTAAGAAGATCCACTAGAGAACATGTGCCATCAGTCAGATATCCTTCATCTGAATATCTTTTAGTTGCTGAGAGGGGGGAGCCAGAGGATTTTCAGGAAGTCAAGACTCATAAGGAGAAGGGCAATTGGCTGAGAGCTATGCAAGATGAGATGGATTCTTTGCACAAGAATAACACCTATGAGTTAACTACACTTCCGAAGGGCAGGAAAGCATTGAAGAACAAATGGGTGTTTAAGCTTAAGAAGGATGGAGAAAAACTAGTGAAGTATAAGGCTCGATTAGTCGTCAAGGGTTTTGCTCAAAAACAAGGTATTGACTTCGATGAGATTTTTTCTCCAGTTGTAAAGATGACTTCTATTCGAGTAGTGCTGGGATTAGTAGCTAGTATGGATCTTGAGCTTGAGCAGTTGAATATGAAGACTGCTTTTCTTCATGGTGATTTGAAGGAAGAAATCTACATGGAACAACTAAAGGGATTTGAAGTTAAAGAGAAAGAGCACTTGGTTTGCAAGTTGAAGAAAAGTTTGTACGGCCTGAAACAAGCCCCAAGGGAGTGGTACATGAAATTTGATTCATTTATGGTGGATCAATGTTACAGTAGAACAGTTGCAGATCATTGTGTGTATGTTAAAAGGTTCCCGGATGGTAACTTCGTTATTTTGTTGCTATATGTAGATGATATGTTGATAGTTGGGCAGGATGCTGATATGATTCGCAGGCTCAAGGGTGAGTTGTTCAAGTCATTTGATATGAAGGACTTAGGTCCAGCTAAACAGATTTTGGGTATGAAGATTGTTCGTGACAGGAAAGCCAAGAGGTTGTGGTTGTCACAAAAGAAGTATGTTGAGCGGGGTGCTTGCAAGGTTCAACATGAGTGATGCTAAACCAGTTAGCACACCACTGGCTAGTCATATTAAGTTGACAAAGTGCATGTGTCCTTCTACCAAGGAAGGGAGAGATGATATGACTGCAGTTCCCTACTCCTCTGCTGTAGGGAGTCTTATGTATGCAATGGTTTGTACGCGGCCAGATATTGCTCATGCAGTTGGCGTTGTGAGCAGGTATTTGTCAAATCCTGGTAGAGAACATTGAGAAGCAGTTAAGTGGATTCTCAGATACTGGAAAGCTACTTCCAATTTATGTTTGGTTTTTGATAGTACTAGTCCAGTCTTGGAGGGTTCTACAGATGCAGACATGGCAGGTTCTGAAGAGAAGAAGTCTACTTCGGGGTATTTGTTTACTTTTGCAGGGGAGGCGGGAGCAGTATCATGGCAGTCCAAATTGCAAAAAGTGTGTTGCTTTGTCTACAACTGAGTCAGAATACATCGCCGCTACTGAAGTAGGCAAGGAGATGTTGTGGTTAAAACGGTTTCTCCAAGAGTTGGGTTTAAAACAAGATGAGTATGTGGTTTATTGTGATAGTCAGAGTACAATTGACTTGACCAAGAATGCTACGTATCATAATCGGACCAAGCGTATTGATGTTCGTTATCACTGGCTTCGAGAAGTGATGGAAAAGGAATTGATGAAAGTGAAGAAAGTTCATACCGACGAGAACCCCTCAGACATGTTAACAAAAGTTGTCACTCGCGACAAGCTGAAATTTTGCAAGGAATTGGCCGGGATGGACTCCATGTGACGGGGTCACAGAGATTACCTCCTCTAATGGGTTCGGAGGGGGAGATTGTTAGTAAAAAGTTCTCACACCAATTCATTACTCCACCGCCCCTTGAATTTTCCTCCTTCTACCGGCCCTTGAAATTATGCCTCTCTCATTTATTTCCCTTCCCCTCCATTCTGCTATAAAAGGCAGCCAAGCATAAGGCAAAAGACACACCAAAAGCAACCAAAAATTATATATACTCCGTCCGAGAGAGTTAGAGAGAAAGAGGGAAGATAGAGAGAAAGCTTTTGTAAAGCTTTAGAAAAATAAAGAGAGAAAGATAGTTCAAATAAAAGGGTATTTTATTTGGGTTCCATCACATAGTTATTGTGGTGAAGTAATTTGAGTTTGTACTCAAATTAAGATATCTTTGTATTCTCTCATATTATTCTAGTGAAGTGTTCGGAGTTTGTCCCGTGGTTTTTACCTCTTAGTTTTAGAGGGTTTTTCCACGTAAAATCTTGGTATCTCGTTGTAAGACCCCAACTTTTATAAATAAAGATAAATTTTCTATAAATATCATTTTTGAATATTATGGAGTTAATTTGATATAATGTTATAGTTGTGGGTAATATTTATAAATTTTGCAAAGTACGCAAGTTGTTATATAATATTCGATTGGTCGGGGAATATTCGTTTTAACAGGGAATATTCGTACAACGACACAATCATTGGTGGACCCCACAACGGAATTATTGTCGGATTGAGAAAACGACAAAAATAGTTTATTAAAAATAATGGCGGAAGTTTTACCATTATTACTGTTGAACTACTCGGTAGTAAAAGTACAGTAATACGTGTGGTTGCATAGTAGCACACGGTATTGATTATTAATGCTTATGTGAGAAGTCACTCAGTTTGATTCAATTATTGTCAGTTAATAATATGAATTATTTAGCGATAATGACGTTTTGTTTTATTCGTATTATTAACGTAATAAAACAGAACATCTTTTTTATATATAAAACAGAATACTTTATTAAAGTTATTCTATAAATAGAATATATATTTTTATTTAAAAGATTTTTCTTTAAATATTGACCGTCAGATTAAAGTAATCAATCTGGACCGTTCATGGATTAGTTACTATGCATTCTATTTTTCTATAAATAGCAGCTCATTCATCATTATTTCTTACGAATTCACTGAACTCTAGAGAGAGAAACTATAGAGAGAAACTATAGAGAGAGAGAAGAAGAGTATTCTGCTACTTAACTACTTCCTTATTTCAGCTCGTCTTTAAAAACGGTAAGGGTGTTATTCTTTCTTATTCATGAAGAGAACTGTTGTTATTCCATTTCTTATTATTCTGTTGGAATAACCTGTATACGTGGTCTACCCTATACTTGGTGACATTCTTCTATTATTCTGTTGGAACATCCTGTCTGTGTGTTTACACCGACCTGGTTCCGTTTTTATTATTATTCTGTTGGAACATCTGTCTGTGTGTTTTACACCGGACCTGGTTCCGTTTTTATTATTATTCTGTTGGAACATCCTGTCTGTGTGTTTTACACCGGACCTGGTTCCGTTTTTATTATTATTCTGTTGGAACATCCTGTCTGTGTGTTTTACACCGGACCTGGTTCCATTATTTATTATTCTGTCGGAATACCTGTCTGTGTATTTTGCACCGGACCTGGTTCCATTATTATTATTCTGTCGGAATATCCTGTCTGTGCGTTTACGCCGGACCTGGTTCCATTATTTATTATTCTGTTGGAATAACCTGTCTGTGCGGTCTATCGCATGCATGGTGATTTCTTTTGTTATTCCATTCTTTATTATACTCAGTTGGTTAAGTTTTGACTTCTATACTCCATGAAATTTATGGAATATCCTTGACATTTGCGCTTCATCTAGTATCTATTCATGAAAATATTCTCCTGATCATTCTTGAATTTTACTCCACAAAGTAGTATCATGTTGACAATTTGGACGTTGTTAATTCTTGGATAAATTAATTCTTGAACTTGTTTTATTGAATTCTTATATCATTGTCATCATCCTCATGTTTATATTCTGTTGAAAGTCATCTGTGGCCTGTAGTGCATAGATGGACTTGGTATGATTATGACCAGGGATTATTCGGTGTAATCATGACCGTAATGTTACAAATGATGTGGTAAATGTCCTCATTGGCCCGTAGTGCATTGATGGACAGTTGTTGGCATGATCATGACCATTAATGAATATACGAATATCCTTGGCCGTAGTGCAGGGGTGATTCGATGATGTGGATTATTTTATTAAGCTGAGTCTCAGCGATCACAGTGTTGAAAATCTTTTAAATCATAAAAGATAGTAGAGTTTATTTTCTACTTGACTCTTTTAATGGATTGCTTGTTCCGCTGCAGTTAAACTTGATGTCTATTATATTTTATCAGTTTAACATTGTTGAAGGCTAATGATAATTTATTCTGCATTATCTTAGTCATAATATTTCTTACTGGGCTAATTGAGCTCACCCTTTCTTTCACTGTTCTCTTCAGGAAATGAGAACGTAGCTGGGCAAGTCGGGGAACGGAGTGATGGTCCGAATGATAGTATTAGTTAGTAGTCCTCACTATTCTATGTAATGGTGTGTTAATAAATGTAATGAGGACTCTTTTTGAGTATGAATACTCTCTAGAAGATAATATTTGTATTCAAACTCACAGTTTATGTTTTGTCGTATTGTACACGACAGTTGTATTAGTAAGTTGTATTTGTATTCTGTACTATGTATCTGACGACCCAAGATGGGTGATGTATACCTAATTTTGGGGGCGTCACAGTTGGTATCAGAGCTTAGGGATATGATCCCTGGCTAAGATGTGAGAATAGAACTAGGAGGGGAAGAGACGGGGAATTCCTTCGCTAGTATGACCTACCTAAGTTTATTTGCATGGTATTTAATTGGTCGGTCATATTATAAGGATAATATATGACATATCAATTAATTTTTATTTTGTGGCAGTATCTGAAAATGGCATCTGAGAATGTTGAGAATAGCAATGGAGCACAGGCGACTGTTGATTCACCACATATCAATAATCAGGATAATGTGCATCAGGAAGGTGACAATCCTCATGCAAACAACAACACTGACCAAATGATGAATGATCAAATGTTCAGAGGCTTTATGCAATTCATGCAACAACAGGTGAAAGCGGCTCCTGTCCACAACGTAGGTGGAAATACTGGAAACTCTCTAGCGGTCACCGCTAAACAGTTTAAGGAGCTGGGACCACCGGAGTTTAAGGGAGAACCCAAACCACTTGTAGCTGAAACATGGATAAAGCAGATCACCAAGATATTTGATGTCTTGGGTTGCTCCGAGGAGCAAAAGGTTCCCTTTGCCGCCTTTATGTTGCGAGGAGAGGCAGATTACTGGTGGGAATCGATAAAGCGTACTCAACCTGCCGCACTGAAGATGTCCTGGGAGAAGTTCCAAGAGCTGTTTAACGACAAATACTTTCCCGAGAGTATTCGTCACATGAAGGAGGTGGAGTTCATCAAATTGGAGCAGAATAATATGACCGTGTCGCAGTACGAGGCAAAATTTGCGGAGTTATCCCGGTTTGCGTCCCACCTGGTGGATAATGAAGAAAGAATGACGCGGATGTTTTTAAGAGGTTTGAAGCCGGAGATACGTCAACATCTTGTTTCTCATAAATTGTGTTTGTATTCAGATGTTGTAAATAGGGCTCAGTTGGTGGAGCGCGATAACGAGACAACGCAACCAAAAGAGAGCAGCCGGCAAAATGATAATACCAGTGAGAGCAGTCATCGAAGCGGTGACAACAAGCGTGGAGGGAATCAACAGGCCAGAAATGGTAACCACTTCGGTGGTAATCAGGGCCAAAACAATAAGAATGGGCATTTCAAGAAGAGGAGATTCAACAATGATGGAAAGACGTCAGCACCAGCACCTGTCGTTAAGGAAGGAGAACGACCACCTATCATATGTTTTAAATGCGGAGGGGAGGGGCACATCAGTCCAAACTGCGCGATGCCGTCCAAAGCATGTTATAATTGTGGAAGAGAAGGTCATTTAGCCCGATTTTGTCGTTTACCGAAGACAAATTCAGCTAGGATGGAGGCACCAAAGGCCGTCCCAGAAAAGTCAAAACCGGTTGTGCAAGGGAGAGCGTTTGTTGTGAACTCCCAGAAAGCAAGGAACCCGAATGAGGTCATCACGGGTAAGCTTATCATAAACTCTAACGAAGTCTATACTTTATTTGATACCGGTTCTACCCATTCTTTTATTTCTCCTACTTGCGCTCATCGATTAAATTTGATTCCGGAGAAATTAGACTTTGACTTAGCTGTTGAAACTCCATTGGGAGAAACCTTCATTACATCCACGGTTTATAAGTCTTGTTTGGTTCAAGTTGGTACCCACACATTACCTGTCGATCTGATTTCATTAAAAATACTTGCATTTGACGTGATTCTAGGGATTGATTGGTTAACTACTCATCATGCAAAAATTGATTGTTTTCGTAAGGTTGTTAGCTTTCATATTCCTAATCGACCTATTATGCGAATTCAAGCAACCAAACCATTAAAATCAATCGCTGTCATCTCAAGCCATAAAGCTATTCGTTTATTGAAAAACGGATGTCAAGCTTTCTTAGCTCATGTCACAGATCTAAACAAAAATACGTCAGCTTTGAATGATATTTCTGTTGTTAATAAATTTCCTGACGTATTTCCCGAAGAACTTCCTGGCCTACCCCCAGAGCGTGAAATTGAATTTTGTATCGACCTTGAACTCGGTACAAAACCCATTTCCAAAGCCCCATATCGAATGGCTCCTATTGAACTTCAGGAGTTAAAGACCCAACTGCAGGAATTGTTAGACATTGGTTTTATTCGTCCTAGTACTTCTCCTTGGGGTGCTCCTGTTCTGTTCGTGAAGAAGAAAGATGGGAGTATGCGACTTTGTATTGATTATCGGGAGTTGAATCATGTCACCATCAAAAATAGGTACCCATTGCCACGTATTGATGACCTGTTTGACCAGTTGCAAGGAGCACAATTCTTTTCAAAGATCGATCTTCGTTCTGGATATCATCAGCTGAAGGTTAGAACTGAGGATATTCCAAAGACTGCCTTCAGAACTCGGTATGGGCATTATGAATTCTTAGTTATGTCTTTTGGATTGACTAATGCTCCTGCTGCCTTCATGGATATGATGAACAGGGTATTTAAGGAATATTTGGATCACTTTGTGGTCGTCTTTATCGATGACATCCTTATTTATTCCAAAAGCCGTGAAGATCATGAGCAACACTTGAGGCTGGTACTCCAAAAGCTTCGTGAATACAAACTTTATGCCAAGTTGAAGAAATGCGAGTTCTGGCTGGAAGAGGTAGCATTCCTTGGGCACGTAGTATCAAGTCGTGGAATATCTGTTGACCCGGCAAAGATTGAAGCTATTCAAAGCTGGGAGCAACCTAAATCAGTAACCGAAGTACGTAGCTTTCTCGGTTTAGCTGGTTATTATCGGAGATTCGTGGAAGGATTTTCTCGAATCGCTACTCCATTAACTCAGCTGACTCGGAAAGATACAAAGTTCGGTTGGAGCGAAGAATGTGAGCAGAGTTTTCAAGAACTCAAGAGGAGACTCATTTCAGCACCTGTTCTAACAATACCATCTGGCTCGGAGGGATTTGTCATCTACAGTGATGCTTCGAGCAAAGGGTTGGGATGCGTTCTCATGCAACATGGAAAAGTCATAGCCTATGCATCAAGACAACTCAAGGAATATGAGAGGAATTATCCTACTCATGATCTAGAGTTGGCAGCTGTTGTCTTTGCACTTAAAATTTGGAGGCATTACTTGTATGGGGAGAAGGTGGAGATCTTTACGGATCATAAAAGCCTCAAATATTTTTTCACTCAAAAGGAACTCAACATGCGACAACGACGTTGGCTTGAACTGTTGAAAGATTATGATCATACCATTCAATATCATCCTGGAAAAGCGAACGTGGTAGCTGACGCATTGAGTAGAAGATCATATGCAAGTACGAGTGCGATATTGTCAACACAAAGACCCATTTTGTGTGATTTGCAAAGGATGGAGATAGAGTTAAAGACTCCAGGGACCCATGTGATGATGACGAATATACGAGTAGAACCGACTTTAATCGATAAAGTTAAAGCTGCTCAAGCTACAGACCTGGAGCTGATGCGTATGAGGAAGAAAGTGCAAGAAGGTGCTATGCCGGAAGCAAGAATCGATGAAGAAGGAATACTTCGAGTCAACTCCAGACTTTGTGTTCCTAACAACCCTGATTTAAAGTATGAAATCATGATGGAGGCGCACAACACACCGTTTGCAATCCATCCTGGAAGTACCAAAATGTATCATGATCTTCGTCATACATTTTGGTGGAGCAATATGAAGAGAGAGATAGCGTTGTTTATCTCAAGGTGTCTAACTTGTCAACGAGTCAAAGCGGAGCATCAAGTACCAAAAGGTCCATTGCAACCACTTGAAATTCCAGAATGGAAGTGGGAGCACATTACCATGGATTTCGTTACCGGTCTTCCAAGGGTTTCTCAAGGTATTGATGCGATTTGGGTCATTGTTGATAGATTGACCAAGTCTGCTCATTTCTTACCGATACGAGAAACTTATACACTTGAACGTCTTGCTCGTATGTACATAAACGAGATTGTAAGACTGCATGGTATGCCAGTATCCATAGTTTCTGACCGAGACCCAAGATTCACTTCACGATTTTGGGTTAGTTTACAAAAAGCTATGGGCACGGAGTTACGATTTAGTTCAGCATATCATCCTCAGACGGACGGACAATCAGAGAGGACTATTCAAACTCTTGAAGATCTATTAAGACTCTGTGTCTTTGACTTCAAGGGAAGTTGGGACAAGTTCTTACCATTGGTGGAGTTTTCCTACAACAACAGTTATCAAGCAAGTATTGGCATGGCTCCATTCGAAGCATTGTATGGAAGAAAATGTCGTTCTCCAGTATGCTGGGATGAGGTGGGTGAAGCAACGTTGTTGGGACCGGAGTTGGTACGTATGACTACAGAAAAGATTCAAACGATCCGACAACGTATAAAAACCTCACAAGATCGACAAAAGAGTTATGCTGATCTTCATCGAAAGGACGTGGAATTTGATGTAGGAGATCATGTGTTCTTACGTGTTGCTCCATGAAAAGGAGTTACGAGATTTGGAAAGAGAGGAAAGCTCAATCCTCGATTCATCGGTCCATTTTTAATCCTCGATCGAGTAGGAACTGTGGCTTATAGACTCGCTTTACCGCCAAGTATGTCTCGTGTTCATAACGTTTTTCACATATCCATGTTACGCAAATATGTGGAAGACCCGAACCACATTATTGAGTTAGAACCGGACGAAATAGCGGAAGATTTGACGTATGAAGAAGTTCCTGTTCAAATCTTGGATAAGAAGGAACATATTCTACGCTCCAAGGTTATACCTCAAGTCAAAGTTTTGTGGAGAAACCACGATGTTGAGGAAATGACTTGGGAGTTAGAATCTGAAATGAAATCAAGGTATCCTTACCTCTTCGACATACCAGGTACGTACCCTAATTTCGAGGGCGAAATTTCATAAGAAGGAGAGGTTGTAAGACCCCAACTTTTATAAATAAAGATAAATTTTCTATAAATATCATTTTTGAATATTATGGAGTTAATTTGATATAATGTTATAGTTGTGGGTAATATTTATAAATTTTGCAAAGTACGCAAGTTGTTATATAATATTCGATTGGTCGGGGAATATTCGTTTTAACAGGGAATATTCGTACAACGACACAATCATTGGTGGACCCCACAACGGAATTATTGTCGGATTGAGAAAACGACAAAAATAGTTTATTAAAAATAACGGCGGAAGTTTTACCATTGTTACTGTTGAACTACTCGGTAGTAAAAGTACAGTAATACGTGTGGTTGCATAGTAGCACACGGTATTGATTATTAATGCTTATGTGAGAAGTCACTCAGTTTGATTCAATTATTGTCAGTTAATAATATGAATTATTTAGCGATAATGACGTTTTGTTTTATTCGTATTATTAACGTAATAAAACAGAAACATCTTTTTATATAAAACAGAATACTTTATTAAAGTTATTCTATAAATAGAATATATTATATTTTATTTAAAAGATTTTTCTTTAAATATGGACCGTCAGATTAAAGTAATCAATCCTGACCGTTCATGGATTAGTTACTATGCATTCTATTTTTCTATAAATAGCAGCTCATTCCTTCATTATTTCTTACGAATTCACTGAACTCTAGAGAGAGAAACTATAGAGAGAGAGAGAAGAAGAGTATGTTGCTACTTAACTACTTCCTTATTTCAGCTCGTCTTTAAAACGGTAAGGGGTGTTATTCTTTCTTATTCATGAAGAGAACTGTTGTTATTCCATTTCTTATTATTCTGTTAGAATAACCTGTATACGTGATCTACCCTATACTTGGTGACATTCTTCTATTATTCTGTTGGAACATCCTGTCTGTGTGTTTTACACCGGACCTGGTTCCGTTTTTATTATTATTCTGTTGGAACATCCTGTCTGTGTGTTTTACACCGGACCTGGTTCCGTTTTTATTATTATTCTGTTGGAACATCCTGTCTGTGTGTTTTACACCGGACATGGTTCCGTTTTTATTATTATTCTGTTGGAACATCCTGTCTGTGTGTTTTACACCGGCTATTATTCTGTCGGAATATCCTGTCTGTGCGTTTACGGTGGACCTGGTTCCATTATTTATTATTCTGTTGGAATAACCTGTCTATGCGGTCTATCGCATGCATGGTGATTTCTTTTGTTATTCCATTCTTTATTATACTCAGTTGGTTAAGTTTTGACTTCTATACTCCATGAAATTTGTGGAATATCCTTGACATTTGCGCTTCATCTAGTATCTATTCATGAAAATATTCTCCTGATCATTCTTGAATTTTACTCCACAAAGTAGTATCATGTTGACAATTTGGACGTTGTTAATTCTCGGATAAATTAATTCTTGAACTTGTTTTATTGAATTCTTATATCATTGTCATCATCCTCATGTTTATATTCTGTTGAAAGTCATCTGTGGCCTGTAGTGCATAGATGGACTTGGTATGATTATGACCAGGGATTATTCGGTGTGATCATGACCGTAATGTTACAAATGATGTGGTAAAAGTCCTCATTGGTCCGTAGTGCATTGATGGACAGTTGTTGGCATGATCATGACCATTAATGAATATACGAATATCCTTGGCCGTAGTGCAGGGGTGATTCGATGATGTGGATTATTTTATTAAGCTGAGTCTCAGCGATCACAGTGTTGGAAAATCTTTTAAATCATAAAAGATAGTAGAGTTTATTTTCTACTTGACTCTTTTAATGGATTGCTTGTTCCGCTGCATTTAAACTTGATGTCTATTATATTTTATCAGTTTAACATTGTTGAAGGCTAATGATAATTTATTCTGCATTATCTTAGTCATAATATTTCTTACTGGGCTAGTTGAGCTCACCCTTTCTTTCACTGTTCTCTTCAGGAAATGAGAACGTAGCTGGGGCAAGTCGGGGAACGGAGTGATGGTCCGAATGATAGTATTAGTTAGTAGTCCTCACTATTCTATGTAATGGTGTGTTAATAAATGTAATGAGGACTCCTTTTGAGTATGAATACTCTCTAGAAGATAATATTTGTATTCAAACTCACAGTTTATGTTTTGTCGTATTGTACACGACAGTTGTATTAGTAAGTTGTATTTGTATTCTGTACTATGTATCTGACGACCCAAGATGGGTGATGTATACCTAATTTTGGGGCGTCACACTCGTGGTTGGATATTTTTCTACTCATTATTTCCTGCAGTGGTTATTATTTTGGTGAAACTGCAAATTAATTTGTTTGGCATGTGCTGATATTTTATTCATCTAATTTATCAAAGACAACAGTATTTGGGAGGTGATTTTTTTCCCAACAAATCTTGGTATCTCGTGGTTAGATATTTTTCTATTCATTATTTCCTGCAGTGGCTATTATGAAACTGCAAATTTAATCTGTTTTGCATGTGCTGATATTTTATCCATCTAATTTATCAAAGACAACAGTATTTGGGAGGTGATTTTTTCCCAACACAAATTACAATCCAAAGTAGTTGAAGATGTTATATTAGGTCTCTAAGGTCTACCCAATTAACTATATCTTGAGATCCAATGTACAAAAAAAACATTATAATCATTTTGTTTATTTGTTAACAAGAAACATCAAACATTATAATCATAAAATATGTATGCACCATGTTGTATGGTATGTCAAATTGTCGATACATTGTGAGATCATGGAAAACAGTACACTATGTATTGCTTTGGCATGAGGGATGCCTATCCTCAAGGAATGTTACTCTACTACGTGTCATTCCCGCATGCTTTTGCTCTTGGTGATTGTGCAACCATGCTTAAACCTCATAGAAGCAATATGAAATTCAGGTTAATTTTCCCCATTTTGGTGCTACCATAATTTTTTATTTTTTCGATTTGTATTTAGCATGTGTGCAAAATAGCATGTATTCAGGTTAATATTTCTGATTCTTTCTCTAATGTTTATGCTCTGCCCATCTTGTTTTGATTAATGTTTGGTAGTCTTGGAAGTTAGTGGTAGTATCATTTCCTTGCGATATTCTAAGTAGTTACTTAAGAAAATAAGTTCAACTGATGTATTTTTATCTCACTGGCTTGAACTATGCTGCTTGTGCAGCTAGATCTGCGTGGGGGGATATATTGTGTGTGGCAGCATCATGACTTCTTCACTTCATGAAGTTACTGGTATTAATTCATCGCAAAACTTGATCATACTTATATTAGTACTTGAAGCTTTTCTGTTTCAAAACTATATTTTTTGTTTGGTTTTCAAACATGCAACTACTTGTTTAGTTTCTTTCTAAATATGAAAGAAGTTTAAACTTCGTTAATTTAGTGACATTTGGTGATTCTAACAATGAATTGATAAACCATGTTAATACTCTGTTTGGAATGTTGCAAATAATACCTTTTGACTTTTGGATATTAGAAGTTCTTTACGTATAGGATATAGCACTTTTAAGACAAAAGAGATGAGCATTCACGCCAAGCGAAATGAAGAGGAGGAGGGGGGTAGGTTTGAGCTCGCAAGACTGAAAATATTGGAGTCTGGTAGCAGCTGCTCGATGTAAATCGTGATAATTTCATTTATTTCTGGTCTACCCTTTAGCACCACCTCATATTTAGTTCTTAACTTCAATATGTTTTGCAACTAACCCCTTCCAACGACCTTTATCTGAGATACTATTATTTAACTTTTGTTCTGTCTGCTTATGCTAAATTGATGTTGAAGCAATTCTTGCATCCAGAAGGTCCTGCATCTGGCATGCATGTCCAAGGCCAATTAGGGTAGTGTGAATTGTGAAAATTAGAATGCATTTGCATTGTGTGAAAATGGTATATTTGGTTCCAATATTTGATCATAGCTCATGCTTGCTTTTGAGTTGTAACTCTTCCATCTGTGTATGTTGAAGCCTTTAATCGTACTCCCTTGGTTACTTAGAATGTCCCACTCTGGCATGGGTCTAGGGGCTAGTCTCCTTAATTATAAAGTTGAGTTTCTTTGGGCCTCACCTTGTCCTTTCCCCCCCTGGGAAATTTGACCTTTTTTGACGGTCCTTCACCTTTATATTGTATATCGTAAAAATTATACTATGTTGTTACTTTCCATTGGTTAATGGATTATATATATATATATATAGGGGGCAGATCCGGTCCGGACGTCCGGACGGAGCTACCGTCCGGACTTTTTTTTTTTTTTTTTAAAACAACTAAAAAAAATAAAATAAAAAATTATGGAATTGAAAATTTTTCATAATAAAGTGTTTTGGGCGTGATTTGGGTACGTATAACAAAATATGGTGGTACAGTCTGTGCAGACTGTACCACCACTTTTTGGTATAGGTATTCAAAACACGCCCAAAACACTTTATTATGGAAAAATTTCAGTTCCATAAAATATTAAAAAAAAATTTTAGTTGTTTTAAAAAAAAAAAAAGCAAAAAAAAAAAAAAAAAAAAAGGTCCGTCTTTTACTAAAATCCGGGATCCCTGATAGGATCCTGGTTGTATATATATATATATATATATATATATATATATATATATATATATATATATATATGTAATTTAATAAAGTAAAATTATTGTCCAGATAACAGTGGTGAGGCCGATGAGCAGCAAAAGTACCCAGAACCTCAAGTCCAATCCTCATCTCCTGCAACTGAGATATCGCATCCTGGCATTCCAGCACCAACTGTTCAGTATGCAACACCTCCACAACTGGGAGGAACCAATGCCATGGTATATATTTGAAGCGTATTTATTCAAATGCTCTTCTTGTTGAAAGGGAAAAAAATTAAGTGCAAGAATATCTCAATGCTTTTCACTGGGTGAGATTGTTCCTATTACGGCATATAAATGCTGCCCACAGTTTGACCCTTAAATGTGCTACATTGGTTTCTTTAAGTTCTCCTTTTTTCTTTTCCATTTAATAAAAATAAGAAATAAGCATAGAGGGGGTGGGAGACAAAGCACTTGGTAACTATACAATGTCTAGCATCTTCATCTCAAAAAACAAACAAGAACACCAGGGTAATCTTTATCGCTCAAAATCTAAACAAAGGCATTACTGCTAAGATAATATTTTGTTTTTCTTTCAATGAAGAATATTTGTGCTAAGAACTTGCTCTGAAATCTCAAGCATGTAGATTTCATATTTCGCACCATTAAACAACATTTTCACCCTTGTGTTTGGGCACCTGAAAAGCCTACCCTGATCCCAGGAATAACAACCACAAACATCATATAGGCATAATAGAACACTCTGCATATCCGTCACCGTCACAGTGTAAAAGGAGATCAATGCCAACTCTCTTTTTTCTTTTTTTTCATAAATATGGATTGTTGCTAGTTCTTGTTTCTTCTCCCATTTATGTCAAACTAGTGTTTGTTCCAACGTCTCTTCATCAGATTGATTATTTAATCAATAGTCCTCTCCAAGGGTGGAAAATAGATGATCCTGATGCAAGTGTAGAACAGTCCTGGTTCTTCCTAATTATATTGAAATCCATCAGTTAGGCTAACTTAATGTCATGTCTGAATCCTGATAGGAACTTGATTCAATTGTTGCTTCCATTTTACGTCTAAAATCACCATATTTTCAGGGCCAAGCAGCCTACCCATATCCAGATCCGTACTACAGAAGCATTTTTGCTCCGTATGATGCTCAGCCATATCCTGCTGCACAGCCTTTTCCTGCACCAATGGTATTTTTGTCTTCTAATTGCCACATACAGATTACTCTTCCTTGACTAATATGGCTGTTCTCGATGTACCAAAAAGAGAACGCATTTTTTACAAACACAAGTTTCATTATTATTCTACAATTAATTTTTCAGGTTCTCCTTCAGTTGATGGGAATCCAACAAGCTGGTGTTCCGTTGCCATCGGATGCAGTTGAGGAGCCTGTATTTGTTAATGCAAAACAATATCATGGAATACTGCGACGCCGACAATCTCGTGCAAAAGCTGAATCAGAAAATAAAGTTATCAAGTCTCGTAAGGTATGCCATAAATTGTTTTAACATGTTTGCCTTTTCAACTATTTGCTTAGGTTATATCTGGTGGCCAATTTGGTCTCTAATTATAATTACTGTTAAAATAAATTATTGTACTGAGCATACTTCAGAACCATGTATTTTACTTATAAGATCAATGTATAATTGGGAAAAACTTAAAAGGGAATTGACAAGACAGTTTTGATCTCATAGAACATGATTAAGCCTATTTTGCATAAAGTATGTCTCTGTTACTGACATCCTGAACTAGAACTAAGGGCTTGGTGATTCATACGTGTTGGCATAAGATTTTTATTTTAATTTCATTGTCTTTCTTTTTTTACAGTGGAAAACTACTCACCTTGAATGTTAGCTCCTATTAGATTTATGAGTCCCAAAAATATTGTTAATTTCCTTTTTTCCCTTCACTGTTGTTACACTAAACTAATCTGTTTCTCAAATGGGTGTAGTTCTGTTAACTAGTTTAATGGGATATATATATATATATATATATTGTGAATGCTGAGAGGACAGCCACAACAGTTTTCCGATTTCCAGATTTAAATGCATCTTTCTTAGATTCATATTTTCCCAGAAAAAAGTTTTTTGGTGGCTTAACTTTATAACTTATACTGCAGCCATACTTGCACGAATCGCGACATTTGCATGCGCTGCGAAGAGCTAGAGGGAATGGGGGTCGTTTTCTCAATGCGAAGAAGAATGACAACGAACAGAGAGAAGCTTCTTCAGATGGCAGATCACAAGGCCCATCTTAATCTCAACTCTGACAAAAGTGATCTTGCTTCCTCAGACAGAGTTTCTTCCATATTTACACAGAAAACTGAGGTCCATGCTAGTCAAAGTTGTACCAGATTTGCAAATTCACATGTCGATCAGGGTCTGAGCTGAGAGCCAGTAGCATGTGTTGTATCATTTGGAGGCTTCTTGAGAGATCTTAGAGAAGCAAGGACCCAATTGGCATCAAGTGAATTTATCTTCTTCCCCAAAGTTCTTGACTCTACCCTTGTACTCGATCTGAGGAAATGATCACTAAGTTTTCTTTTAAGTAAAATGCCTTTTGGTACTTGAGCTGTATGGTGAAGTTGGAGATTTCAAAACCGGAGAGATGTTAGTTCTTCATGTTCAATGATGATGCTTAGCTTAGAAAATCTTAGTAGGTTGTTTTTAGCCATTTAGTTTGTTAAGTTTTTACATTCCTGTTGATAATATATGAAATAAGTTGAATGGAATTGCTGGAATTGGTTCAACTTTAACCGGAGTTACTGCAGGAATTGTATTCATTTGAGATAAGTAAATGTCGAAAGAATTTCTTTTTTGATGGTTAGAAGAACTGTATTTTTTTTTCAATCAACCCAATGCTGTGAAGTTGATGTACCTGGCCAGAGCATCTTCAACAGTTCTTGACAAAGGAGTGTGATGGAAAAGAGAGAATTTCATACAAGTAAACAATTAATACCTTTGGTTGCTAGATCTCCTACGTCTTTGATTCTATCAGGCCTAGGTAGGTTGGGTGATAAAATTCTGTTTAAAGTTCAATTGTATTTCTTTTCTTGTTTTGTTGGACTGACAGCCGCATCTGATCAATATAAAGAATAGATAATCTATTACTAGACCACATTTCAGGTGATAGAAAATCAAGTATCAAATTCTATAAAATTTTAAGTAAAAAATGTTATCAAGAAATCAATTTTTAGTATTTCCACACAAAAAATAATAATAAATTTCCAGCTTATGCCAAAACAAAATCTGCAGGCAGCTAAATAATGCAACAAAATTCATTTGCAGCTTGGGTTCTAAAGTTTGAATGCAATCCCCGATACTCCAGAAAGTTATTTGCAAGTGCACTTGCAGAAACTTGTAGCAAATATAGTAGTTGAAAGCATCAACACTGTGTTTGTGAGTTTGGGGAGAGAAGAAAAGAAAGGATCTAAATTTTTTGAGAGAAAATTGAGTTAAGAAAGGAAATTTATCTTCTTTCCTTGTGTTTGTGTGAGTTTTAGAAGGAAATTTTAACTTAAAATAACATATTACTATCTTACCCTTATGAGATTATCTTATGAAGTAAATTTCCTTCCAAATCTTTCCAACTTTGGGATGAAACTTTTGGGAGGAATTTTTAAAAAATCTCCCTCTTTTCTTTTCTCAACTACAAAAAACTAACAAATAAGGGATTTTTAACCTCCTCCCTAAATTTCCCCCCTCCTTTCTTTTCTCTCTCTCTCTTTTTTAAAACTCACAAACACAGTGCAAGTGAATACATACAACTGACAAAGGCAATGAGCCAACAGGGACTTTAGTTGATGCGACTTCAGTAGTCGAGTCCTACAACATAATTGATATTCTCAAAAGGTTCTCGGGATGCCTACTCAGCTTTAAATAAGACCAAATAAGTTTCATGAAAATCAGCTTAAATAAGACCAAACAAGTTTCACAAAAATGCCAATGTTTATGTATCCTAGCTAGATGCCCTTCTATCCGCCAATAAACAAGAACAACCTGAACCTCTATCTTGAGGATTATCAAAGATCTACAGTCGGAGCATCTTGTAACCAATAACTAAGAGCAAATAGTTTGACTGCATATCTCAAGATCACAAAAATTAACCAAGAATTTAGAAAGAAATTAGATTTCTTTTGACTGTCCACATACATCATACCTACAAACTATTTTAAACTACTGTGGTTTAAACTTATGAATGATGATCATTGATCTAAACAAACATGCAAGTTTTCAATAACAACAATACCATTGTTACTAAAGTAACTTTAGAAGAAAAATACTGACAAATGTATCAAACAAGAATTGAAAGGCCTTCCTTCTTTGGAGGTGGTACAGCCTTTTTGTTTCCAGGGAAGGCAGTGCGTGAAACGTCAACCAACGCCTTGAAGCTATATGGTTCATGCATAGATAGCTCTGACAGAACTTTCCTGTTCAGTTGGATGTTCTCCTTCATCAGCCCATGCATGAAGTTACCATACTTAACCTGAATTTTCAACCAAAACAGAAGAACAAACTAAATCAGCACCTGACCAAAAAAAATATTCAACAGAAGGAAATATGAAGCAGTTTGGTTCAATATTCTAGTCCACATTGCAGTCTGGGAGGAAATAAACTGCACCAGGATAAGACACAAGAAGTACAAAAGTCACTCAAATGATATGAGATCTAAAAGGACTAAATGAATATGGAAAAGCTAGGGAGTACCACTACTTGTTAAGTGACCTTAACCATGTCAGTCCAACGATAGCACCCAACTATTACACTAAATTTTTTTTCACAAAAATGGATTTTTTATTTTTGTACATGCTCAAACATTAAAAATATCAGTACCAATTTAACAATTTTCACATATAATGTGAACCTTGTTGAATGTTAACTAACTCGGTACCTACATCAAACTAATAATAGAACTAAAATCCTCTATAACTGCTAAAAAGCTTTAGAAGTAACTAATGTTTGATGTATATCACTAATCATTATTTAGCTTTGCAACAAAAGACTAATCGCAGCTCTTTTGTTTAGAAAGACAACCATTGACTCACAAACTGTTTTCAGTAAAGGCTTATACAATTTACAACTAGTTAAAATAAACTATTTCTCACATAAAAGAATTTGGGAAAATAGGAATGGTGCATAAATTACATTGTTACGGCCTTAACTACAATGGAGACAACTGATAGTTAATTCTACAAACTTAGGCTAAATCCTACAGAGACAATTGCTTCATATCTAAGCTGTTTTTTTGGGACTATGGGGCAACACTAGTACCTTCCTTATAAGCTGATGTTCCAAAGCAGCTTAAATACATGTCCTCACATTAATTCGTCGGCATTGCCAATGATGATCATAATTACAAAGACTATCAGCCCAAGTAAAATAAAAACATCAAACCCTCATGTATTTACATTGGTATGACAGCTATCATTGGCAAGCACCCAGGTTTTCATTTTTCCATCTTTCTCTGGTTTATCCAATCTTATCTTCTTTCAACAGTTTCCTAACTCTAACCCTTTACAAATCACCAATCAAATCTACACCTAACACATGGCTACACACACATACAAATCAAGGAATGGAAATGGTCACACAAATTAGCAGCGGCCACAGCCCCAGATAAATATTTCCCCAATTATTAGAGAAATTTATAAGGGAAATAAATTGCAGCGAGTAAAACTATATAAAAAAGAGTTTAAAAATCACTATATATATATATATAAATATATATATATATATATATGAGAGAGAGATAGAAAATGAATGAAACACTGACGCCGTGTAAGCGAGAGCCGGCGTTGATGCGCTCGATCCAGAGGGAACGCATATCGCGCTTCTTGGTACGGCGATCTCTGTAAGAGTACTGGAGCGCCTTCTCCACTCTCTCCCTTGCAATCCTTATGCAATTTTTTGCCCTTCCCCTAAACCCTTTTGCTAGCTTAAACACTTCCTTCTTGTTCATCTTTCCTTCCTTTCTCTCTCTACTCAAATTCTCATATCATATTGTTCTTGCTATTTTGCTCGCGAAGGGTTTAAGCACACCAGAGCTTGTATCGGGTCGGGTCATGCTATGTATATACTCCATTCATTCTAAAATACAAAATTAATTATTAACTTTTAAAAAATTTCAAACTTAGAATTGATAGTGATTAATTCAACCTTAATGTTTTGTTAATAATGCACATCTTCATCTATGGTATAAAAAAAGGGTTGAATTGATTTTTTAATTTGGTGAAATCCTAGACTAAATTTAGTCTAAGACTCAAAATTTACTTCGGCAAGCAGATTAAATATAAATTTTTAATATATTTAAATGGGAGTATGGAAGAATGATTGGTGAACAATAATTCATTAAATATAATATAATTTTTTAATATTATAGTTCATGAGATAGTCTATTTGTTAGAAAAATTGAAATACTATCTCATAGATTGATGTCATATGAACTAAATATAGTTCATGATATAATCCAATTTACTTGATATGCAAATTCATGTTTTACAATATGTTGTATATATATAGAAAATTAAGGAGGAAATCAAGAGATTTGAAATAAATTAATAAATTGTGTAATTATTATTTATCATGGTAAAATTGTTTAATTAATAATAATAAAAATTTAAATTCCTTAAATTTTGTATGTAGCATGTTGTTATTGAATGGTATAAAATACTAGACTAATTTTATAGGTTATACTTATCTTTATATAATTTGTTCTCTATTCAAAAAAGTTATAATATTTATAAAAGTTATGATTAAATTATTATTTTAGGGACAGAATTTGTTATTGACTTATTGGCAGTAAAAGAAAATGAAAAAAGAAAAATTAATTAATTAGCTAGTCACAAGAGTGACCTTTCTTGTTGACCAATGTCAATTATTGTGAGGAAAAATGTCACATTCAGACTACAAGATATCCCAATTATCTCTCCTCATTTTTTTCAACATTCACAATTCCAATACTACTATGTTTATATCATAAGCTCATCTGATTCCAAAGTTTTCGTCTGTGGAATCATTTCCATTTTTACCAAATCCCTTCAACCTTTCTAGTTTTGTCTCTTAAGAATGGTATCTGCAGGAGTAGTTAGCATAAAATTAATTTTGATCAATTAATTAATACGGTATCGATACGCAGGAGAAAGATAACATATCTCTGTGTCAATACTGTATTGGTCAATTGATCAACTTACTATAAAGTTAACTTCATGGTAATCGGATCCGGTATCTGCATATTTATCAAATAAATTCTTTTAGGTGGACATAAAAATTAAATATTAATATATTTAAATGTCACCTATTTATATTTAAAAAAGAGAGATCCTTCTGTCACATGAGCATTCCATCAAGCTGCTGCTTTTGTCCCAATTCCAAGTTACCTTTCCAAGACTCGTCATTCATGGCTACCCCAATATATATGTATGGGTGTGTTATATAAGTGTGAAAGAGAGAGAGATGTATATAAAATGGAAGCTAAAGGACACATGCAGCTAGAGCGCAAGTGAGAGCATAATTAATTGTCGATGAGGGGTCTCAAGCCATCTTCATTAAGTCAGAGCTCCATTAAATTTAGACTAGTTTAGAACTCATACTCCTCCTTGGGCAGTTAAGGGGGTGTTTGTTTAGAGCTGAATAGAGATGAATTTGAATAGCTGAATCGATCAGTGTGTTTATTTTGATCTGAATGACTGAATCGGTAAGATAGACGAGCTGAATGACTAAGTCAGATTTTTTTAGCTGAATGGCTGAATGAGCAGCTGAATAAAGTAAAAAAAATTAAAAAATTAAAAGATTTTAAAAAAATTAATTATTATATTAAGTAATATTAAATAAATTTACAACAATTTTGAATTTTTTCAGAGGGGTAAAATAATAAAATTTTGTCATTCAGATGTTTCAGACATGTTAATTATCAAACAACTTTTTTTATTCAAATTCAGCTCATTCAGATTCAGATTCAGATTCATTCAGTTTTTATCAAGCACTCCCTAAATATAATTTAAGAGATTTTTCGTTGAATCCAAAATACTATATTAAACAATCTGATTTTAGTAGACTATAATTTTTAGTATATTTAAATAGGAATGCGAAAGAATCAGTAGCGGAACCAGAATTGTATGTTTTATCTAAAACTATCTTTGGATAAGTGCATAAAAGAAAAGGAAACCAAAATGAGAAGAAAAGAAAAGAAAGAAAAGAAAAGAGAAGACTTTTTCAGTGAACAAATGTCCAACTACATGTTAATGCTGTACAATAATCAAAAACCAACTATACCACTAAATTTAAGTGTAATCAGCTATTAATAAAACTCCCATCATATTTCCCTTTTCCAAATCGTTAAAAATCGTGTTTGATCTGACCTATCATCTAATTGTTGTTAAACAAAAGAAATCACAGTGTGAAAAGGCAAGAATAGATATGCACGAGTGAATAATTAACATATGCGAGTCAACTGTTAACAAACCCAAATAAGTGGATCTACAATTAGATCAGACAAAAAAGGGAACTAGAAGCCGCGACGGAATTAGAATATTTTTAGAGGGGGTCAAAATATATCAATAAAAAAAATTATTTATAAACGCTTGCAGTGTTTCTTTTAAATTTATTTTGTCCAATTATAATATTTTACAACATCATGTTCCAACCGTTGTAAACCTATGAGTTGTGAGTCTAATAACTTTGAATGCATATACATATATATATATATATATATATATATATATATATATATTAATTTTTTCATAACTATGAGACTATTAATCAGATTTTGAGTTTTTTAGTCAACTGATTACCTACTTTTATAGATAAATTATAAATTATAATATTATATATTCAAAATCTTATATTGTGGTTCTGATAATCTTCTTTAGAGATAACTGAGAGTAGCCACGCAAAACAAGAAAGTGAATTAATTCATTCTCATTTACAAAAAAATTGATACCAATGTATGATTAAGTCAGTAAGACAAATGAGTGTAATATTAATTAATTAATTATCAAACTTATTTAATATTATTTTATCTTATACTAGTATTGTTAATTTATTATAAGTGAAAAAACTTAAAAAAACAAATAAATTAATTCCATCTCATAATAAATATCAAGCTTAACAAATATTAACATGCTTCATATTATAGAGTTCCCATCATATGCCCCCCGGCCCCCTAATTTCCCCCATGACTGGAAAGAAAAGGATAGCAGAGTGTCAGAGCAACAGAGGCCGAGACTCGAGAGGCGGAAGTAGGGTCATATGCAAGGTACACTAAGGAGAGTCGTCGGAATACAAGGGTCAAGTGCCCCTCGCCCCCGATTCCGCCTTTGGGAGGAATGATTGATGTATAATAATTTATTAAATATAATATAATTTTTTAATATTATAATTCATGAGATAGTTCATCTGTCAGAAGAATTAAAAGATTATCTTTAAAATTAATGTCATATAAACTAAATATAATCCATAATATAGTGTATCTTGCTGAAGATGGTCTGATAAAAACTTTTTCTTTTGATACATGAGCAAGATGGGGTCACCAACAAAGTTTTATGTTATATTTTGAATTGAAAAAATGAAATAATAAAATAATTTTATAATATCTTAAGTACATGTTTAACCGTGGTGATGATATGATGACATAATTATAACATTATTCATTTCAACGCCTCCCTTATGGAATTAAATTCAAATAAATTAAATTAAATTTTATCATGTCGATCAAAAGTGATTTATCCGCCAAAATATTAATAATTTAGGGAATTATTAAATTCATAATAAAAAAATTATTTTTACAATAAAAGTGTCGTTATAAATCTTATAACGATAATTTTTATCGTCGTTATACATTACAACGGTATTTTTATTATAAAAATAACAAAAAAATATTATGAATTTAACAATTATCATAATTTATCCTATTCTTTCGATCGATCTAACGGCAGCTTGCATTAAGCTTGGTCCGGAATATAAACTTTTTTCACTTCAGTCCTTTCTTTATTCCATTCTTAATTTCGATCTAAAGATAGCATTAATTAAGTTCCTAGCCATTCATATAGGAACATGCATGCATGTATGCATGCGCAAGGGATGAGATGAAAAGAGAAATTATGAAAGGAATAGATGAGAAGTGATGGAAATAAATTATAATTTTTAATTGACTTGCGAGTATTAAAAAGGAAGGAAAGTGATCTGATTTTAATTATATATTTTTTTTTATTTGTGAGTTTAGAAAAAAAAAATAGAAGAGCAAATATTTTTATTTTTAAATTATACTATTATTATATTACTCTTATATATTAATGTAATAAATAACATGATTTATTTTGAAAGATTACTTTCGGTAATATAAAATATATAATTTTCTCATCCTTTCCCAACCTTCCAAATCGTCTTATTTTTTAGGAGAAAGTTTTGAGCCAAAAATAAAATTAACTTTAACTTCAAATCTTTTCTATTCCTCCCTAAAAAACTAACAAATATAAGATTTGAAAGAATTTTAGTTTTCCCCTCCCCTCCCCTCACCTCACCTCACCTCACCTCACCTCAAAAGTAAATTTACAAATGGTTAGAGAGTTGCCTTACAGTTTGGTTGTCCCACAAACAAAGCCCTTCTCTACCTAGTTCTTGAAGGAAAGTGTTAGAATATAAGATCACACACGCATACAAATAATAGATAATTAAAAATAACACACAAATTTACGTGGTTCCCTAATTTGGGTACTCTACAGGTGGCTTGTTGTTTATTGATGATTCATTTGTTACATAAGGTTTTACAATAGATAGTATTTATACATATTAATCATATTTCAACCATACTTCACATTATGTGTAAGACCCCGAATTTTATGAAATAAAAGTATTCAATTTTTTTTTATAATTACAATTCAGTAAATGGTTAAATTGATAAAAGTTTAAAGTTATGAGTGAAATATGATTTTTTTTCAAAATAAGCAAGTGGTTATAAAATAATCATTGTTGTCGGGGAATATTCGTTTGGTCGTGGAATATTCTTTCTGTCGGGGAATATTCGTACGACGGCGCAGCCATTTGTGGGCCCCATAACAGAATAACTGTCGGATGAAGAAAACGACAAATTTGAGTTTTTACAAATAACGGCGTAGTTGTTACCGTTAACACTATTGGAATACCCGGTGGTTAAAATACAGTAATACGCGTTATTGCACAGTAGCACACGGTATTGCACAGTATTTTTGAAATTATTGATTCTTACGTAAGAAGGCACTACTCAATAATTGTTACAGTAATTACTGTTCAATATTTTATTTTATTGATTCAATAATTGCTACGTTGAAATTTTATATTATTGTTGTTCAATAATTGTCACTGCACAGTATTTCTCATTATCAGATCAATAATTCATATTATTTGAATAGTATTATTAGATAGCATTATTGGCAATGTCTAGAAAGTTCTGTCTAAGGAGAGGTTTGGTCATCTAATTGCGCGCCAGTAAGGAGAAATCCTTATTGGAAAACCCCCTCTTTCCTGGGAACGGCCTGGTTGTCATAAATGTGATTCTGTAATATTATTTGTGAATAATTAATTATTGATTCATATGATAAGAAAATATTTATTTTATGTGGATATAAATGAGGGATATATTTTTGTAGTTAAAAAATGAAGGAGTTAATGTTGAGATTTTTATCCGTATTTTTGTCGGAATGGAGGTATTAAAAATTAGGGTTTTTGAGATATTTTGCGGGGGTTATAATTTTTAATCCGACCATTGGATCGTGGTAATTTTTGGATATGTTATACATATATAAGTTGAGTATATGCCCACAAATTTTGAACCGTTAAAAATGAACGTATGATTTATTATGAATTTTACGAGATGACTGATTCAGAAATTATTGAATTTTTGGAGTTTATCATTTTGGTGAAAAATTCTAGAATTGGTGGGCCCCACTTGTGGTTGGTGAAGAAATATGCTGAATTATATTTCAAATGTGGTGGGTGGGAATAGTAGCAGGTAAAGCCATCAGGTTGCAGGTCAAACCTACCAAAATTTTCCTATAAATAGAGGGCTAAGTTAGAATTGAAAAACACACCAGAAACATAAGCTTTCTCTCTTTCTCTCTCTATATTATGAAGCATATTTTGTGAGTTTTTAGATACTTGGTGAGTTACTATTCATCAGTACAAGTTTCCTTCAGCATCATATCCGATATCCAGTCAGAAGTACTGCTCTTTTGAGGTAAGGGATAGTAAGGGATAGTAATGGATATTAAGGGTTGTTATGATTTTCAGTTTCGTAATTTTTCTGATCTTCAAAAATTCTGGAAAAATTCAAAATGATATTTTGATGAGTTTTCTTGATTGTGTCCAAAAATGGTGATTTTTAGATGTATAGATTGAGAGTTATAAATTTTATGAGAAAAGACTATTTTAAAAGTAACCGCTTATAATTCCTTGTGGTTAACTCCAAAATTGATAAAATTTTTATTGGGAGTACATGTGTATGATAGAAGTATACTCTGTAAATTTCAGAATTTTTGGACAAAAGTATAATTTTTGATAAATGTCTAAATATTCGGTGGTTTTGGCCATATGAAAAATAGTAAATGAGTTTTAAAAATTCTGAGAAAAATATATGTTCAATATTGGACTATATTATGCTAAATCCCAGAAAAGAAATATTTTTGGAACTGATTTGATATTTTTCATGAAAATAGACTAGTTATGAGTAAATGAATTAAATATGTTATGTGAAGTAAGAAAATTAGAAAATAGAATTTTATGGCTTGAGAATCCTATATGAGGTATATGCAGATTTTTGATGAGGGTTTTGATTATTGGTGATAAAATCTTATGAGTTTGGTATTTTAGAATGATTAAATGCATTATTTAGTAAAGTGTAAACAATTTAAAATAAATTGTTTATAAGCTTAAGAAATATTATTCTTTCAATATCATTATACCGAAATACTGGTATGAATTTTATTGTGAAATTTCTACCTTTTTGTGTCGAGTTTACTATTTATGAGTTACTATTCACGAGTTACTATTCATGATTTACTATTCACGAGTTACTATTCACGATAAAAAAATTGGTTTCTTTTTCTAACCAAATTATAGTTGAGTTATGAATATTACTCTTGAGATTAAAACTATGTATTGATTATATTGATTTTATTATCATATATAACATTTTTATAATCCTGATGTTGAAATTCTCTTTCACTAGAGTGTAAAGATGGGTAGATTATTGGTATGATCATGACTAGGGTTCTCTTTGGCCTGTAGTGCAAAGTTGAATTGTGACTGGTATGATCATGACCATTGAATTTATAAGTGAATATCTTTAGCTTAAGTGCAAATGTGAATTGATCAACGTGGTTATAATTATTGTTTATATAAATTCTGAAATGATTATATATTTCTTTGAGATATTAATATCTTTGGCCTATAGTGCAAAGATGAATTGTTGATGAATATCTTTGGCCGTAGTGCAAAGATGAACAGTTATTGAATATCTTTTGCCTATAGTGCAAAGATGAATTGTTATCGAATATCTTTAGCTTAAGTGCAAAGGTGAATTGATTAACATGGTTATAATTATTGTTTATATAAATTCTGAAATGATTATATATTTCTTTGAGATATGAATATATTTGACCTGTAGTGCAAATATGAACTGTTGAGGAATATCTTTGGCATGTAGTGCAAAGATGAATTGTTGATGAATATCTTTGGCCCGTAGTGCAAAGATGACCTGTTGTTGAATATCTTTGGCCAGTAGTGCAAAGATGAACTGTTGACGAATATCTTTGGTCGTAGTGCAAAGATGGATTTATTAGTATGATTATGAACAGGAACTGTGATTTGGTATAACCATGATCTTTGATGTTTCAGGTAAAGACAGGGTGATGAAAATATTCTTCGTCCTAGGTGCGAAGAAAAATTTAGAATCACAATTATGATTATGAGTTATTCATATGATTGTGGAAAGAAACTGTTGAGTGATGTTACATGGATAAAATATTGTTGGTGGATTTTTAACATGGAGAAGATAATAGACTTTATAGTCTATTTGACTCTTCTAATGGATTGCTCGTTCCGCTGCAACTATGGTTAAAATTTTTATCATTTACCATATGTTCTAAATCTCTGATTTATTGTTGATGAAGGCTATTGATAATTGAATTATCTTTAGTCATGATATTCTTTACTGAGCTAGTTGTGCTCACGCTTTTGCTTCACAATTCCTTTCAGGTAATAAGAGTGTAGCTGGGTCGAGCGAGGGTAACAAGGGAATAGAACGGTGGTCATCATTTAGTAGTTATATTTGGTGAAGAAAATAGGGTGAGACGAACCCAACGTTGGAAGGGTGTTTTGCCACTATAATACAAGATGTCTAACGACATACAACCTCGTGTCATCATAAGATAGGGATGTGCTCATCCACTTGCTGAGTATATATACGAGCACTACCTATATAATCTTGGTGTTTGTTTGAAGTATAATTCTCAATTAGAGACAGTAGAGATAATGATATGTCAAGAGAAGACTCACCATTGAGAAGAATATGATAGTAATCTTCTCGTTTTTCTTTGGGGTCTATTGGGTCAACCAAGGATAATTCTGTGGCCATATGATATCTATCATAACCTAGACGCGTGGCCTCCCATGTACGAAGGTTTCCTTGAGCACTTTCCAAATATTCTAGTTTCTAAAACAGTTTTTGACTGTACCTTTATGTAAGGTACATTTGTGAGGTGCTGATACATGATGGTGTCCAATGTCATATTTGGTATATATTTGTATCCAAACTCACAGCATATGTGTTGTTGTATTTTGCACGACAATTGTTGTAATAAAGTTGTAGTTATTTTCTGTACCATGTATTTGACGACTCAGAATGGGTTGGATGGAATGGACCTATTTTGGGGTCGTCACATTATGTCTCAATTATCCATAATGTCTTTTCTAAAAACAACCCAGAAAGTCTCTGTCCGTCGATCGGCGCGGCCCGCGCCGCTCACAAGTGTTCCGTGGCGTGACCCGCGCTACTTGAACAATAACTCCTCCAGCACCGGCGCGTCCCGTGTCACTATAGCAGAAACTTTTGTACCGTAACCTAATGGGCTAGTGTGTCGCTTCGCTCCACTCTGCTCGGGCCATACGACCCCTCTAGGGGCGGACCTGCCTTAGGGCAGGGGGGGCACCTGACCCCACTGAATTTTCAGGGGGTCAAGGGTCATATTAGGAGGAAAAAAAATTAAGAGGGTCATATTAGGAAAAAAAATAAGAGGGTCTAAAGTGAACATGTATACTAAGAAACATGACCCCACTGTATTATGTTATATATATACTAAGTGAGTAGACACTAGGCAACAATCCCTAATTCTCAAATCCCACTAAGTCATTAAGCCAATTTTTTTATTCTTCTATATTGTGGATATAGAGAACCGATTCCAATTTTTCGAGTATAAAAGGAATTGGAAAATTGGCTCAAATGTTGGTTCAGAAAATTAAGGATGATATGTATTCCCAAGTCTATTTGTTGCTGAAATTGGCTCTACTTTTGCCCGTTGCTACTGCAACTGTTGAAAGGACATTTTCAGCCATAAATATCGTGAAGAATGAACTCCGTAACTAAATGGGAGATGAATGGATGAATGACTGTTTAGTAACATACATTGAGCGTGATATTTTTGTAACTATTAAAAATGAGATTATATCATTCAACAATTTTAAGCAATAAAACCTCGAAAAATGTTATTATAAATAATATTTGAGGATTGTTTAGTTTTGTAAGTTATTTTATGAAATTTTTATTTGTAAGAATTTTTTTTTCCGAGTTTGACCCAACTGAACAATCCGTCTGGATCCGCCCCTGGGCCCCTCGCTACATTACGCTCCACACTAACTTTTTTCAATAACTTCTATGTTATGAATCACAAGTTCTAATAAAAAACTAATTAATTTTATATATATAATTATAACAAACAAACAATAAAGCTAAGAGTTTTTACTTTATCTCACCATCATATATCGACCAAATTAACTAATCTTTATGCATGCACAGAATGTCAACCTAGCTTGCTTGCTTGCTTGTGTGGTGAAATCTTAAAAGTCAAGTACATACTTTTTTTCTCACCATCAGCCCGACTCTCTGGGACTCTTTTGAGTGAAGGAATTGAATGGTGCATGGTGGGAGACACTCGAGATTGTTACAAAAGGGGTTGCATGGTCGGTAGTGGTCGACCTTAATTAACCACCAACTAAACCTATAGCACCTTTTACTCTCTACCTAGCTAGCATGCATATTATATATATATATATATATATATATATATATATATATATATATATATATGAGAATACAGAGGTACACAGTCGTATAATTTTTAAAATTACACGATCTACGATCGTAGAGTGATTTCACTCTACGATCGTAGAGTAATCTCCAGATAATAGAGTTAATTCACTCTACGATCGTAGAGTAGTCCACGATCGTAGAGTGAATTCACAAATCGTGAAGTGACTACTCTACGATCGTAGAGTGAAATCACTCTACGATCGTAGACCGTGTAACTTTAAAAGTTACACAGCTGTGTATCTCCATTTTTACCATATATATATATATATATATATATATATATATATGAAAACTTATATTTACACATGTAATGTATTTTTAATATTTATACATGATTCTCGCCTTTATTTATATGAGAATAACTCATAAAAATATGAAAAATACATGTAAAAATAGTGATCCCATATATATATATATGTATGTTGACAAATATTAAGAAATCATATATAACTCTCAGTACATATACAAACTCTCATTTTAATTTGGATCAAGGGAGTTAATTTCTTGATCATTTTGTGTTTATCATTAATGACATGCTTGAATTGAATTGGAAAAGAAAATGGAATAGAGGAGAGAATGCATGGAATGAAAAATGAAATACTTCATTCCATTCCAACTCAAATCAATCATTTCATACGCTCTCCCAATAAATAAAATTCACAAATTTGACATGATTAAAAATAATTCATTTTATTCAAATAGAACCAAACATAAACATAGTTTTTTTAATTATATATAAATATTTCATTACATTCTAATGTTCGTTCATTCGATCCAAACGTATCATAAGAACTCAAAAAAAATACACCTATCAACATCCATGGCATGCACTAAAACAAGCTAGCGATGCAATAAATTATCTAGCTATAAGTAGAATCCCTCCATTATATATATATATATATATATATATATTTTTTTTTTTTTCATTCATCTTCTCTTAATTAATACAGAATTTAACAACATATATATTATTTTTAACATTGATACTAAGAACATAATTATTTTATGGTATAATAATTTTATTACTAACCACTGGATTCGACAAAACGAATAAATGATTTGAGATCTCATGATGATGATGATGATGGCACTGCCCAAATGAAATCAAAGCATCGAGTACTTACTGCTAAAGGTTACCTCAGAATGAATTTGACCCATCTTTCTTTATTTAGTGATCTATTAATCGGATATATATATATATATATATATATATATATATATATATATATATATATATTAAAGTAGACATTTTTCTTTGGTCATAAAAGGAGAAAATATTTCATATACATCTAGTTCTATAAAAATAAAATTAAAAAGATTGATTGTGTGCGCATTAATTTCTCTGATTCATACACTATGGTATTTTATTATTTGACTATACCTGTGTTCATATTTAGGATTTGTTTCAGAATTTTCGACAAGGGTGGGCATTTTTATAATTAAATAAAATTCACTAAATACAAATTTTAATTAAAAATATATAAAAGTCGTTATAAAATTATTGTTCAAGACTTTATTTTTTGGATTGAGCTAATTGACTCTTGAGTAGTTTCATCATAATAAAATTTGGATCGATGACATTTAGTAACGTTAGATCTTAAAAGATATTTATTTATATATCTATTCATCTTGATTCAAAATATTAAATATAAATTCATAAAATAATAAAAAAACTAAATAATAAACTTAATAATATGAACAGATCAACCACCTAGTTGGTATGGTCCTAAAACAGAATTATATATACACAATTCATGTGTTTATTGATGTAATACAATATCAAATGACATACATGTTAAAAACTTCAATATATGCCGTAAAATTAAAAAGCATGACAGATATACTAATTAGCATGAAAAATATTAGGAAAAATTAAATACTCATGAAAATAAAAGTTAAAAATTGAATTTGAAAAAGGATATTAAAAATATTAATTGTCGATAAGTGAAATAATATTTTTTTAAGGAGCACCACTTTACTATATTACCCATAGACTTGCAAAAAATCTACAAACTAAGGGTGGACACTTGTTCCTTGGCTGTACGTGCATTCAGACCTGTTTATATTTAGAGTAGTTCTACGCAGACATACATATTAGATCGGAAAATTGGACCGGTGCAAATTTTATTTATTTTTTTTTGCATGTGACTCTCAAAAAATATATAGTATTTATTTCAACAGTAATTTTTATAAAATATAATGTTTTATATGTAATTTGAGAGTCACATGCAAAAAAACAAAAATAAAAAAAAAATTGCACCGGTCCAATTTTCCGGTCTAATATACTTGTCTGGCTAGACTTTTTCTTATATTTATTATAAATTGGTATTTTCACATAAAAAAATAATATTTGTATATAATTAATTTTTTTATATGAATAATGGGTGAATCTAATGTTAATATGAGTCTTACGAGTGAGACTCATGTGAAAATATTAATTTTTTATTTATATTATATATTTATTTATAAAGCATGGGTATGGTGGTCATTTTTGACATCTTGTGTCGTGCATGATCATTTTTTTTCTCTTTTACCTCTAAAAACTTAATTATGAAAAAAATATTATTTTTACCTATATTTTTAATATTTTTACATATCTCATATGAGATTAATTCTAATTTAAATTTAAAATATTTCATAGTGAGTTCTATAAATCTCATAAATTTTTTTTAATTTTTTCTCTCCTCGCCCCTTTCACCAATGTTTTTAACTCCGCATACACATGTCCTTTAAATTTCACCACATCCATTACCATTATTATGTAGCTCATGCATATTCTCCCATCCATACCCCATGTCATGTATCATCACAATATCTGTCACAAGACATAAATCATATATATAGATATAGACTTATACAGAGAGAAACTGCTGCTGAGCCTGGCCTAAGTGAAGCTGTACTTTTTACTTTATTATCTAGAGGGAGAAAAAAAAAAGTTGCAAAAATCAGCTACCATTTGTTGCCTAAAAACGTCTCTAGCAGCGGCCTGAAAACAGAGTCCCTCTGTTTCTCTTTCTCATCATTTAATTCCCTCCTCAGAAATTTCACTGTTTTGTACAGGATTTGTATCCCTCTTCTTGATCTCATAATCTTTAATTAGAGAGAGAAAAAGTGTAATCTTGAAAAGTACCACCATTAAATAAAAACTCAGAAACAAAGAAAAAGTTACTACTCCCCTTCGTTTGTTTTTTTTCTTCCTGTTTGCTTCCTTTTTGTACTCTCCTCTCATTTTCTTTCTGTGGGTTGGTATTGTTTTTACTTGATTTCCCTCTTTCCACCCTTCATTTTCACTAAAATTCTCGAGATTGGTGACTCTGTGAGATAGATAAAGACCAGGGGACCTCAATTTAATCTCTTCGTGTAACTGGGTTTATTTCATATACCTCATCTACTTTCTTTTGGAAGAGAAGAATACTCTTCTACTCTGTTTTGATGAGTGAGAGAGGAGGCTCTCATGAATGAGAGCCTACCTTACCCGTACAAGAAAAACCCCACCATTTCCTTATCATTTCTGAAAGAAAGAAAAGAAATTTACCCATTAATTTCTACTGCTATTTGAAAAATACCCCTTTAATTGCTGTAGTTTATTTGGTTTTTTTTTCTTTTTTGCTTGTTTGTTTGGTTGATTATCATGGCGCTTACTATTCATAGAGATCAACAGATGGATTCAGGCAAGTATGTGAGGTATACACCTGAGCAAGTAGAGGCTTTGGAGAGGGTCTACACTGAATGCCCAAAGCCTAGTTCTTTGAGAAGGCAGCAGCTTATTAGGGAGTGTCCTATTCTCTCTAATATTGAACCTAAACAAATCAAAGTCTGGTTTCAGAATCGCAGGTATAATTTTTTTTAAACTCATACCCACCAAAAATCCCCTCTTGGTTTTTGAAATTTTATTTGGAAGGGATTTCTTGTTTTTTGTAATCTGGAATTTGAGCTATTGTTTTTCTTTCATTGGGTTTTATTTTCTTTCTTTCTGTTTCTTTTTCATTTTAATCGTGTCCCATGTTACTACTTCGAAATAAATGAAACATTTTTTGAAGGGATTAATATATTTAAAATTTGTCTGGGTCTCGACTCTTGACCTATTGTTTCCAAATGAGAAACTATTGGTTCATATTTTAAGGTTTGTTCAACGTATTCAATCTATACGGGTTGTCAATCCTATATCTTCAATTGTTTAATGCTTGCTATTTGTATTTTCTCACCTGTTATTTAGCCTATTTTAAGGTTGAAATTGGGTTTAAAATAAAAAAGGGGATATAAATTAATCTAGTCCATATCTTTGGATTTTATTTTGAAAGATTGAGGTTTTTCTTTAATGCCAGTTACTGTTTTTCCTTGGGTTTGGGTTTTGGAATTACTTAAAAGGGGAGAAATGTAGGAGGTCAATATGAAGTTTATCCTAAAACACTTGTTGAGAACATTTCTCTAAAAATGCTTATGATTTCTGTCCAGATTATATTTCCCCTATTTTTAGTAAATTTTGAATTGGAAATTCATCAAGAGGAAAAGATTATTGCTTTGTTATTCTACCTGCTATTGCTTGGCCTGAAATTACCTCTTCTGCTCTGTTATATTTGACACTTTGAATACAGCCTGTCCATTTGAGAATGGAATCTCTAATTGAAAACAGCAAAACTTGATGGGTGAAAGTTTTGGGGTGGTGACACTTTTTTTTAACATGTATATCATGTTTATGGGTTAGTGTTGTTATATAATGAGGTCAAAGGGCGGTGCATGTCAGCTGAAAGTTTACTCGATTCTTTTTTACCTTATTATTGTGTATTTGGAAGTGTATAACCATTTGGTATTTTCTTTGGTTGTCTGTCTTTGTTGTCCATTTGGGAAGTTGAGCTATACATTTAGTTATATTGATGTTACTCTTGACACATAGAAGGGCCAAGAATAGTTTTTGCAAGTGATATTTAATGGATTAATTTGTTAAAGAGTGTCCTTGAAATGAAATGAAGGATATTAACAACCAATCAGCATCCCTTTAATGCTCATGATTGTTTTATTCTACTGGTTTCTTAGTGATTCATCATTTGTATTTCCTTAACTAGGTGTTTTTTTTTGGGGGAGGGGGTGAATGATATTCTCTTTCTATGGTCCTTGGGGTTCCAGTTTACCCTGGTTTGGATTTGGAATGATACTGTATAAATTGAATAAGCGTAGTTAGAAAGTTTGCACTTCTGATGAATACGCATTGCTACCTCCCCCCCCCCCCATTTTATTCATTCTGTAAAAGGTGTTGAAATGTGTCTTTGATGGCAGTCATTTAGTCATTTTTTTCTTAGATATGTGCCAAGGAACTTGTTTTTGTCAGTTCTTATTGCTGTGTTGTTTTTCTAATGACATAATTATCTTATATATTTTGTAAATTTGAGGGCAGCTCTTCTGTATTTCATTCCCTTTTAAAATTCATATATTTTACCATTTACTTAAACATGTACCAAGTAATGTAGTAAGATAAGTATTTCATTTTCTAATAAGTTACGAAATAATGTTCTTTAGATGCCGTGAAAAGCAAAGGAAGGAGTCATCTCGTCTCCAGACTGTAAACAGGAAGCTAACTGCCATGAACAAACTGTTGATGGAAGAAAATGACCGCTTACAGAAGCAGGTGTCTCATTTAGTTTATGATAATGGATACATGCGCACCCAACTGCATACTGTAAGCTCACTTTTTTCACCTGCTTGGTCTTTCTTGTTCATAATGTTTTTTCTTTCACCTCTCTGGATACCATGATGGAATGGAACACATAGTTCCACTCTCATGTTTCTTTATTATCGGTCATTGGGTTGTCTCCAAATATCTTGACCAAGATTACATATACCGATTTTATTTTGATCTAGTGTTGACTTGTTAATTAGTTTTTAATTCCTTGATTTTGTTCTTTTTGTATTTTAAATTAACCATCTTTATGGGTGTAAAGTCAAATGAAAATATGACATAACTGTGACAAATATTTTGGATTTAGCGCAGTTATCAGTTATGAACCTTAAAGCCTCTTTCTCATTATAATAGTTTCATGTTCTATTATCTTTACGCATAATTTAACCAAGTGAATGTTTTAGGTATCAACGACGACCACAGACACTAGCTGCGAGTCCGTGGTCGTGAGTGGTCAGCAACAACAGCAAAACCCAACACCTCAGCATCCTCAAAGGAATGCTAACAACCCAGCTGGGTAATTAAAATTCATCTGCTTAAAGCAATTTATGATTTTTGGGATTCCTGATTTTGTTTAGTAGCTGATGACTTTCTTTGTAACTTAGTCTTCTCGCAATAGCTGAGGAGACCCTGGCAGAGTTCCTCTCCAAGGCTACTGGAACTGCTGTCGACTGGGTACAGATGATTGGGATGAAGGTACGTCACTTGTATCACACATACACAGTCATGTATATAGCTCACAACTCAATTATTACTCGGATTAAGTCGAACATTTCTCTACACGTATTTTTTTGTAGCCTGGTCCGGATTCTATTGGCATCGTTGCAGTTTCCCGCAACTGTAGTGGGATTGCAGCTCGAGCCTGCGGTCTAGTGAGTCTAGAGCCCAAGAAGGTAGATCTTTAGAACTACATCTAGCTGCTATTCATGTCTCTTTTTATTTATTTGGTTAGATTGGCTTTGCAAAATGTTATGACTTTTGCATGTTATCTTTCTGAATTATGTTTCTTGTAATTGTTTCAGGTCGCTGAAATCCTTAAAGATCGTCCATCTTGGTTCCGTGATTGTCGTTGCCTAGATGTAGTGAGTGTAATTCCTACTGTGAATGGAGGAACAATAGAGCTCATATATATGCAGGTTTGCTTCGGTTACAGCTGACTGATGGTCGAGTTTGAGCTATTAAAAATCAGTTAATTTATATGAGAGTTTCTGTTTCTGAATTGTTTTCTCCTCAGACTTATGCACCTACAACATTGGCATCGGCCCGAGACTTTTGGACATTAAGATATACTACAAGTTTGGAAGATGGCAGTCTCGTGGTAAGTTGTTGAGTATGATCTAGTTTACTTAATCGTGAAAAAAGATAATATGCTTTTAACCAAGTTTGTTCAAGCATACATGTGAACCAAAACTTGTTCACATTAGTTTATAGTTTAAACTTAATTTTTCCTCTGCCTAAATAGTTTGGCATATTTAAGAAATTATTCTGTTAATTATTGTGCATGCCTTATTGCTCATGCCTATTGTACTTCATCTTAGGTTTCTTGCAGTTGCTTAGCTTGGTGTACAAATTTGTTAAAATATATTCATTTGACAGTCAATTAAATGTTCTCTCTTTAAATGCAGATATGTGAGAGGTCTTTGACGTCTTCAACCGGTGGTCCTACTGGACCTCCTATTACATGTTTTGTGAGGGCTGACATGTTACCTAGTGGTTATCTGATAAGACCTTGTGATGGTGGTGGCTCCATTATTAACATAGTTGATCACATCAACTTGGATGTAAGTAGTAAATCCATTTTGTTATTTTGGTTTAATTTCTACATATGCCTTGATTTCTCATTAAGTGGCCTGTCATGTGTTTTAGCCTTGTAGTGTTCCTGAAGTTCTGAGGCCTCTGTATGAATCAGCCAGAATTCTTGCTCAGAAAATGACTGTGGCAGTAAGAATTCACACCTGACGGTTACACTATCTTATATAATTTGGCTTCTTCGCTTTCATGTTTATCCTTGTAAATATTGTTTGCAGTCCTTGCGACACATACGTCAGATTGCACAGGAAACCAGTGGAGAAATTCATTATACTGGCGGCCGCCAACCTGCTGTTTTAAGGACATTTAGCCAAAGATTGTGCAGGTAAGGAATTAGACCTTGTAGTTTATGAAATCTGAGCAACGGAGTCTTGTTTTAAGACTTATGTCATCTTACTCTATTAGCATCTTGATGGTGCATAGATGATGATATTGTCCATAATTTTTAGAAGCAAACTGTCCGCTAGCTGGTTGGATGCTTGATTTCAGCCTTTAATGCTTTACATCTGATCCTTTAATCCCTCTTCTCCTTGAACTAAAACTTTATGAAATTGCTCTTCAGGGGTTTTAACAATGCTGTTAATGGGTTTATTGATGATGGTTGGTCGATTATGGGTAGTGATGGTGTGGACGATGTTACAATTGCCATTAACTCATCTCCAGGAAAATTTCTTGGTTCCCAATATAACACATTGTCGATGCTCCCAACTTTTGGTGGAGTGCTGTGCGCAAAAGCATCAATGCTTCTTCAGGTACTTTCCAAAACCATGAGAGTGGTAGCCATCACTGATCTTGACCTAGCTATGTATAATATTTCCTCTAGTCAAAGCCCTGGTATACATTTGATGGTCGAGTTTTTTCATCTACATTGCCATGTGTCCGTGGTCTTATGCAGGATGTGCCCCCTGCTTTACTTGTTCGTTTTCTGAGGGAACACCGTTCAGAGTGGGCTGACTATGGGGTTGATGCTTACGCTGCAGCATCTCTGAAAGCAAGTCCTTATGCTGTTCCTTGTGCCAGACCTGGTGGATTTCCTGGTAGCCAGGTCATTTTGCCTCTGGCCCATACTGTGGAACATGAGGAGGTAATAACTCAGCTGTTCATATCACATTCTAGCATTCTTATCTTGCTTAGTTATAGCTCTAATATTATCTTGATTATTGAAATTCCTATTAGTTTTTGGAGGTTGTTCGGCTAGAGGGTCATGCCTTTTCCCCAGAGGACATGGCTTTGTCACGAGATATGTATTTACTACAGGTTAGCTTTATTTTTCAAATTCAAATGCGAAAATATCTGGTTTCTAGTATAGACTTATTTTTTGGTTTTGTGTGGGTATTTACTTCAAACTACTGTTACAGTTATGCAGTGGGATTGATGAGAATGCTGCAGGTGCCTGTGCCCAGCTTGTTTTTGCGCCTATAGACGAATCCTGCGCTGATGATGCTCCCTTGCTGCCATCTGGTTTCTGTGTGATACCGTTGGATCCTAAATCAGTTCAGTAACATTTCTGACTCCACACTAGTTATAAAGTAAAAAATATTTTTAAGAACATATCAAAAGCATTCAACTTGACCTTTATAACGGCCTCACCACAAGAACTTGATCATCTTGGTCATTTTGTTACTCCCCTTATAAGAGCTTTTTCTTTCCAACTGCAGGATAAGCCTAGTGCAAACAGAACGTTGGATTTGGCTTCTACACTTGAAGTGGGACCTGGTGGTGCATGCCCACCAGGTGAAGCTAATTTGAACCTGCGGTCGGTTCTGACCATCGCATTCCAGTTCACTTTTGAGAACCACTTTAGGGATAATGTGGCTGCTATGGCTCGCCAATACGTGCGTAGTGTTGTGGGCTCCGTCCAGAGGGTTGGCATGGCTATTGCACCCTCCCGCTCCCATTTGGGGCCAAAACCACTACCCGGGTCTCCCGAGGCTCTTACTTTGGCGCGCTGGATTTGCAGGAGCTACAGGTAAGAAATTCAAATTATCTTGAATACTAGATAGAATCAATTTTGTCAGTATCCTTGTACTTCAACCATAAAAAACAATAAGACATACCACCCAATGTAGTTTCTTGCCATCGGTTGCTGGAAATTTTTGTGTAGTAGCAAAGGGTGGATGCTGATAGCAACCTATTACATGTAAACTGAGACATCAACTCGGCATCTCTACATCTGAAAGATAAAGAAGAACTTGTATTTCTTGTTTGTCCTGACCCTTTCATTTTCTGTCTCATTGTTCTTGACTGTTTATATTGCATTTCGTATCAGGATTCACACTGGGGCAGAGCTCCTTCAGGCAGAGTTTCTAGTGGGTGATGCTATCTTGAAACAAATTTGGAATCATTCGGATGCAATACTGTGCTGCTCAGTGAAAACTAATGTAATCAACATCTTGTTTTCATTTTAAGCCATTAATGTGTGTTTTCTTTTCTTCCCACGACTTTTAACCCCCCGACTTCCATATCAATCTGTATTTAATAAGGCCGGGATCTCTTCAAACTTGCTTTTCACTTGAAAAAACAAGAGGTAAAATTCTAACACAGCAAAATCTCTAAATGCAGATATCTCCAGTCTTCACCTTTGCGAACCAGGCAGGTCTTGACATGCTTGAGACTACACTTGTGGCTCTACAGGATATAATGCTTGATAAGATTCTAGATGAAGCTGGTCGTAAGGTTCTCCTTTCCGAATTCTCGAAGATCATGCAACAGGTGAGATGCTCAAGAATTAAATTTGGATCCTTTTTATAATACAGCTTTAAAATTATTATTCTGTATTAAATATTAGATATCTATCAAAGAAGGTAAATACTAAAGGACGGACGCTCCCAATTTTCCAAAGAGTACTCAAATTAGATAGCCATTTGGTGATTGCAGGGATTTGCTCATCTTCCAGCAGGGATATGTGTATCCAGCATGGGCAGACCTATTTCTTATGATCAAGCCATTGCGTGGAAAGTTCTTAATGACGACGATTCCAATCATTGCCTCGCTTTCATGTTCATAAACTGGTCATTTGTTTAATTAAGTTTCAAGTATAGTACCTTAAGATTTCAAACTTGGTGGTTCTTAAGTCACATAATGTATGCTTTTCATAGACATCAGTACTAGCTCCCTCCCAAGTTAAACTTGTGCCTCTTTTGGTATGGGCATACATATGAATGTTGTTATGTTGGGATTAAGGCTGAATATTGTGAGCTTTTCTATCCAAATGTATGCATGTTTTTGTGGTTTTGCTTGAAGAATATATTTACTTGTTAAATATGTCATATTCTGTTCAAGTTATATAATGACATGAAGTTTATTTTTTGGTAAGTTGGTTAATTGACCAATAGAATACTGATACATACAGAGTCTCGCCTGTGTTTTCGTGTTAGTATTCTATCTCTAATGGTCAATTGACTAACTTATTCAAAAATGAACTTCATTTTAACCCCTTGTTTGATCATCACTTCTACGTGGACAATGTAAAGACGATAGGAAACGGATATTTTTTACATAAAATAAATGGTATTTTCATACCCAAGTCTATATAGAAAAACAATGAAAATGTTTTGTAAAAGTGACCCGGCTATTGTTAAAAATTCGTGGGCACATTGTTTTGGGACTCCAAATTTGAGACGCTCAATTTGGGACAAAGAAGGCAATATTATGTCTCGGTCAACCTTCCTTTTCTACAAAGTTATGGAGTACTGGACAGTAATTTTGGGACCTACCATATAGTTCATATTAATTATAGTATATATACGCACATACATGCATGCATGTGTATCATATATATACATATATTATCTCCGTATATGCCTACATGAAATGTTGAGTACACTATATAAGTAATATATATTTACATGGACCATGAAGTTAACTTCATGATAAGTTAGTCAATTGATCAATACAATACTGACACACAAAGATCTCTTTCCGCCTGCGTGTTGAACTGTATTAATTTATTAAGTTAACTTCATGCTAACTCTTTCTTATTTATATACATGCATGCGCGTGTATATATATATTATATATATATATATATATATATATATATATATATATATATATATATATATATGGAGGGGATGATTAATGATCGATGGCATAGCATAGCATATTTTCCGAGGGTCTGGTGTTTATTTGGGGTGGCTTATTACTACCTTTTGGTGCATTTGAAAATCGAGAGAGTTTTAAAGGTGACTCTGAAAGGCCTCTACATTTTTTAGATCCTCCAGTCCTGCTACCACTCTTTAATTTAATTAAGTAGTCTTTTTCTTTGTCAAAAGTTAATTTTAAGCTAAAAATTGAACCAATAACTTAAAAGTCATAAGACTTCTCATTGACATGAATTGATCCATCACTAATAATACTCATTATTACTATTTACACAGAATTTCACTAATTCATAATCATATACTCCATCCATTTTGAATTATAAGATTAATATTATTTTTTTAAAAATTAATTTAAGATATTTTTAAAATTAAAATTAACAAAAATCGTTTTAATTTTAAAAATAATAAATCTTATAAATAGTAGTACTTTTTAGATAATTAATGATATTTATAATTATATTGAGACAAACTATATAAATAAATTCATGTCAATTTTGAGTTTAAAACTGTTTGAAATTGACTTTAAAAAAAATAATATTGATCTTATAATTTGGAACGAATGAAGGTAGTAACTTTTAATTGGGAATTGAATCTATCTATTACTCTGTCCGTCCCATAATATATGACGTTTTAAATAATTTTAAATTTTTTCAAATTATTTGTCGTTTTATATAATTTAGTAGAATAAATACAATCTTTCAAAATTATTCCTCATGAGAAAATATTACAATGAGATAATTATAAGAATTTAAGGATACTATAGATAATTAATATTATATTTAATTCTATACAATTATTTTTTTAATTCTTAATGTACGGAGAGTATAATTTTAACATAATTTTATTCAATACACATGTAAGAAACATAAATACTATTTTTAACAATGATAATAATAATTTTTTTCTCTTCTCTCTCCGTCTATCTATCCGTATGTGTATATTATACACGTACTCCTTTTTATCTCTCTCATACTTTTTCCAATCGGCCTGATGAAAGAATCAGACGAGCGTGCTAATGAATCCTTTTCATGGCAGGTTCAGGCACTGTTGTTCAATAAAACTACAAGAAAGATTAAATTACACATACACACACATATATATATATATACATATATATATATATATAGTTCGGATCAGGTCCGGATTCTTGGACCATAATAAAATCTGGATTTTTTTTTAAAACAACTAAAAATAAAATAAAATTATGGAACTTAAATTTTTACATAATACAGTGTTTTGAATATGATTTGGATACATATATCAAAACATGTCTGTAAAGACCACCCAAAATATTGTATTATATAAAAATTCAAGTTATATAATTTTTTTTAATTGTTTTTTTAAAAAAAAAAATAAAAAAATTAGACATTATTTTAAACCTGTCCGGGCCTGGACAGGATCATCTCTCTCTCTCTCTCTCTCTCTCTCTCTCTCTCTCTATATATATATATATATATATATATATATATATATATATATATATTTCTTGTCTAAAATCTTGAGTCACTTATATATTTATGCAACGTTTGGACTGAATAATGAAATTAATTTTATAATAAGTTAGTCAATTGATCAATACAGTGCTGACACGTAGAAAGAGATCACCTCTCGGTCTGCGTGTCAATATTATATAATATTAATTAATTGATCAAAATTAACTTTATGCTAACCACTCTTAAAATTAGTAAATGAATGAGATGATTCATTTTATTTCAGTTAGAATAAATTATTTTATACTTAATGAATAAAATTTATAAATTTAAAAAGAATGTGAATAGTTTCATTCCATTTCATGAAAAAACCCAACATAATTTTTTTTTTAATTTTTAAAAAAGTAGCCATTCCATTCTCACAATATAAACATAACATTAGTTCTTTCAAAATAGAGTATTCTTTCAAAATACATACTCCACTGACAAAGAGATCATTGATAATGGTAGTACTCCTCTAATTAAAATGTAGAGTGTAACAGGCCATAAGATTTAGTAGAATCATCATGGGGTTAATTCTTCTCAGATCATAAATATGTAGACTAGTAGCATGCATCCATTAACCAAACCAATAAGAGAGAGAAAGAGAGATTGCAGTAATTAATTAGGGTTTCTTTCATACATCATCAAAATCTTTGACCACGACACTAGCTAGCTCCATGCATAGACTTTTGCAGTTTCATTACTTATGATACTACCTATATATATATATATATATATATATATATATATATATATATATATATATATATATATATATATATGTATGTACTATTGGAGTTATGGAGGTAGTTGTGGATTTTTGCTACAAAAATTTATTTATGTTAAATATTTATTTATTAATAAAAAAAGTTATTCATCATTCATTAAATAATCGTTTAATTTATTTATATAAATTTTCATATTATATATATTATAGTTGTATAAATAAATATTATACATATGTAATATATAAATAAAGAAATAATAATTTATAACTTCAGAGATGATTTGAAATATTATCATGCAAGTTATAGTACTTTAAAAAAAAGATCATTTATCTTGATCATTACTTTATTTATAAATTATTATCATATAAATACTAATTTATAAAATTTCTTAATTTTAAAATAATAATAGACTTCATACTTTATGATTTTATACGAAACACCAAATAAATATATTCGGATAGTGTAGTTACGATTAGAATATCAATAATCTGGATAGAAGTTGCACGTTTACAAATTAGAAATAGTATATAATAAACCCGTGGGCAATTTGGGACAAATGCTCGTCATTATTTCATTATTGTGTTCGTTCCAAGGTTGAAAATAGAAACTAACTTCAATTATAACATGAAAACTGGACAATTATGTAATATAAACATGGGTTCTTCATGTATGACAGACAGACGGACAGACATCCTGCTAAGAGAAAATGCTAGATTGTGAATAAAACAACATTGACCTAAACGATCACTTGCAAGAACCTGCCCGCCCTACTCGGCACCCAGTAACTTATGGGTGGGGGAAAGAATGATCAGGAGACTATCTGGCAATTAATGTACAAAAGATTATGAAAATACATTTGATTATATTCATCAGGGAAATTTCCAACCAGCTCAAGCGTCAATACAGCTGCAAGATGGAGAAAAAACCCAAGTAAACTGATTTCGCAGATTAGTTTTTCTCTTTCCATGTTCTGCAGGCTTGATTAGATGAATTGTTTCAAAGCTTTGGAGTCTTATTTCTTGATTATGATGGATGGATGGAGTGGAGATCAAATCAGCATTTTTCTGATTCTGGTGGTTGTTCAACAATACTTCTGCCCAAATCTACCGACTCATCAGGCGATGATGATGAATAATCATCTGCTTTATTGGTCTGCATGAGACTCCGACTCAGCTTGGGACTCCCCATTTGGTAATACTGGAGGCCTATCAGCAGTTGACGGTTCAGCAAAATTGGTAGATGCATCTGATGGTCCAACAGAATCTGGAGTTGCATTTGACAGCTCAACAATATCCGTAGGTGCACTAGATGGTTCAACAGAATCTAGAGTTGAACCAGATAGTTCAACAGAACCCGAATTTGCACCAGATAGTTCTAAAGAATCTGGAATAGCTTTGGACGGTTCAGCGGAATCTGCATTGGACGCAGAACCAGGGGCAGCGTCAGTTGGTGCAACAGTATCTGAACTTTCTCTCCATTCAACCCATTCAGGTGGCTTTTCAATCTCAGTGGCCTCTGTTTCTCTCGAGTCTTTGGACAGATTATCAAGTGAGTGATTACCTAAAGACGACGGCTGTTCAGGCACTACAGATGTTCCAGTATCTGCCAATTCATCATCTTCATCAACAATAACCTTGCCATCACCTCCCCCATCAATAGCACCAGTCTCCCCACTATTTGCTGGAGGTGAAGTAACCACACCATTAGTGCGCTCGTTAATCACTCTATCATCCTCAAAAGCAAACCAGTTTGAATTTGAAAAGAGAGATCCACTGCAAACAAAAGTTGCAAACAGAAAGCATTAACCATGTCAAGTGACAGAAAGATACTATCAGCACGATATCAGAATATTGAGCATTGACTAAACTAATCAGTATTAACAGACTGATTTGATAAAGCTTGAGCTAAGAAATGCTAAATTGCAAACAATCAGAAGGAACAAAGGATAACGGATTAAAGCTAAGGATCAATTAAAGCTCTAAACCACCGCAAAATACCACTCAAATAAGTATTTGTTTCCAAATGCTCGTATTATAGTGCATTACGAAAGTACCTCCAATACAGCTCCAAATTCCAATGCAGCACAAAATAAATAGATCCTTGAAAAAATATAAAAAGAATAACTTACCTTTCATGGTCATCTCCCAGCCGAAGTGATGATATGACGACTTCAGCAGATTCATCATCAAAGTAGACGTCCTGCCAAAATGGACTGTAAGAAATCTTCCTTTTATTATAAACAATAGTTACATCTACAAAGTAACAGATTTGCAAATTTACAAAAGAAGGAAACAATCAGGCATGAATGCACAAACACAGGCAAAATTTATTTGTTTCACCTAGTCACAATTTGTAAAAAATAACAGCTCAAACCGCTTTACCTGTGCACAGCTAACCTGGTTAGGATACCACTTAGATGAACTAACTGCCTTTGATATCCTCAAGGTAGCCTAAATTGTTAAGGGAACCAAATACATCTATTCTTTACACCTTATACCTTTACCCACTGGCATACTCCATTCTACTTCTCTTTTCTTTTGGTTGGGGGAGGGTTGTTAATGGTCCATTTGTCTTGATATTCAACGAACTGCTTTATAAACCAATTAAGTGCTCAAAATTTGAAATTCACAGTGATTTTACACATATACATTATCGCTTATAAAAAACAATAAACAGACAAAATAAGCTGAAACAACAGGCCATAATCAACTATGCCTAAATCCAGAATGTTCACTAGATGCTGTACAAGCTTGGTGGAAGTGTTCCACAAGTTGGTTTGGAGTTTTGAACTCGAGTAATCAGGATATCAACACAAAATTAAAACCTTTTGCTTTTAAGGTTCAGTTTGTCAAGCATTATCTAGATTAGAAGAATTCATCTAGATGATAATCAGACTAAACTAAATATATATATATATATATATATATATATATATATATAGTCAATTAGTCATATTGTTTTTGGATAAAAGAAGAAACTAAGAAAACAGAGAATACAAGTAGTTCACCAACCCTATAAAAGGTGGACAAAAATTAAAAATCTAAATAGAGCAGCTCTCCAATCCTACAAAGATTAGGGACAAAAATCAACTTAAATACACCCATGCATAAGCTCATATCCAACTCCCCCAAAAAAGAAAAAAGACAACACACTTCCAAAATAACTAAGGATACTCTTCCTCCCTCAAAATGATCTGAACGAATAAGTAGCAAATCCTCCACCAAGGCAGGATAAAATATGTCAAGCCTCCAATGGCGCTTGACTTGATTCACAAACATAATCATAATAAGAAATAGAGAAGATGACATATTAAAATTAGTGTAGGTGAGAAAAGAAAAAATGGGGACTGAGAAAAAGAGGAAGAGCACAAGGGAGAAGCTTCAAACAAGCTCTCACATTTTCATTACAATATCAAAAGCATGAAGTATGGTTGAGCTAAACATATATAAGATAGATCCTGGTGATCCTCAATGACAGAAAATAAAAGAAAAAGGACTACTAACATACCAACCTGGTTCAAATCCGAGTTCGAAACAAATCAAACCATACCAAGGTTGTTCACAATATTATCTTCTTGGGTCATCTTAACCCACCATAGACGAGCTCAAAAATCGTAACTGGAGGTAATATTGGTAGTAGTTTCGGACCTTAAATATATATATATATATATATATATATATATATATATATATATATAAAATCAACCCACATGCTACGGTGTGGGACTGAGGTATTACAACTAAACCCTAACAGACTTCACAAGACATGCATGGACTTTAGTCTTGAATTGTTAATCTACTATTCCCTATTTTATCATTCTAGATATTTTCCCTTATTAACATTATCCTCTCCTTGATTTTTTTTCGTGTCCTCATGGAAGCTGTCTTCAGATGCTGATAAGGTTTCCCCTTCAAACTTTCTTGATAAACTGTCTGCAGCTTTGTTCTCTTGTCCTTTTCTATAAACAATGGTATAGTCTTAAAATTGTGAACGAACCTCCACACATACAATAACATCTCCATAGAATGTCTCTTAGGTATACTTAACGGCTTGAAGAGCTAATATTTTGCATAGAAGGTTCACACTTGCAAGATCATCTCAAAAACCTAATTACATTTGATGCCTCTAGGTGTGATGGGGTCCGATATCACATACTCTTAACATCTACCTTGCTCCCCTCAAGGACCTTAGGTGGGGTCAAGTATATATATATATAGAGAGAGTAGTAAACTAGTATGTATCTCAACATTTAAGGCATGAGGGAGAAAGAGGAAAACAACACAGGTGAAAAGAAGAAAAGGAATAATGCAGTATTTTAGGAGCTATGGCCTTTGATCTTGGTGCAGATGACCTCCTGTAAATTTATTTAATTAATAATGAGAAAGGAAAATGGAGATCATCACTGAAGACCAACTAAAACATACCTCATCATCTTGTTCTAGCGAACCATGAGCCTGCAACAACATAAAATGTGTTAAAAAAAAGTAAAATAATATCCTATTTTAAAAGTTCCTATTACAGTTTATGTTATCCTTCATGGTCCTCAATTTAATAATTAAATAATCAAAACTAATGTTTTTGGATTATTAGTTTTTTGGCAAAACTAATCATTATCCCATTATACTTGGCACCTTTTACTTATTACACCACTAAACTTTTAATTTGCTTAATTACCCCATTAAACTAATTAAAATAGTGAAATTCGACCATTCTGCTACAAAAATTGAATGAACGTTAAATTGCTTCAGTTTTTTCCTACGTGGCACCACAAAAAAATAATAAGGAAATAAAATCATTAATTATATGGCAAAAAATAATTTAAACAAATGTTTTAATTCATTTTCTTTATAATTTTTTCTCTCTTTTCCTTTCTCTCTCTTCTTTTGGGTCCTTTGACCATGACAGTGGAACATGGTAGTACCATTAACATCTCTTGACTTCTTCGTTGAAGCTCGGAACTAGTGCAAAACATAACCTTTAATTCCTTTTGAATCTACATCAAATTTGGAATTGAGAGCGATGAAAGTATGATGAATGTGGGTTTATTTCAATGGTAGTTTAGGATCAGTTAATAAACTCATTATCCATGCTTCTTTGTTAATTTGTATTGAAAGTTACTTTCATGTTGAGAGTTTAATTCCCAAATTTATAAGCGGCATAGTTGTTAAGCAGACGATGAACGCTTTGAGGTGGAGCTGCTAAGGCGTTCGCCTTGGGACGTCTTGGCGACGCCATGACGCATGCCTTAACAGCTCTGACCCAATCAAAGTATTTTACAGTTCTGATCCATTAACCCATGACTCATCGATTAAAATCAAGGGAGAAAGAAAATAAAACCCTAAAAATCTTATCAGTAATCGGATTCGACACATCTTTATCAGACTCCATATTTGTGATGGTTGGTTGCAACTTTATTTTCTATGTGGTGTTTGTTGAATTCTTCATTTCTTTTACTAATTTTTAATATCAAGTGTTTTGTTTTTGGATTGTTATTGCTAAGTATTTACATAATTATGCCTTTAATGTTATTCCATAGTGTTATGTTTTGAGTTTTAATGTATATGAAATTTTATTGCCAATACACTAGTTAGGTAAAATAAAAAATATATAAAATTGCACATTGTAAACGACTTGTCGCCATACGAACGCCATGACGGTCGCCTTGTACCTAGGCGCCCAAGCAGTCGGCTACCGCCATGACTCATCATGGCGCGGTGACTATGATAAGTGGAACAAATTCATCTCTCAAATAGAAGCAATTGGCCCAAATTATCATTTTTTTTTATATTAAAACTCAAGGAAGAATCTTTGTTTAGTCCAGATCTGCTCCATCTTTGGCATTCTTTTGCGAAATAGATTACATCTTATGATAAGTCTCGTTAATCGAAAGATTTTGACATTATTTGCACGATTTGGAATAAAGATAAGAGAGTTATGGCTCTCGACCAATTTAGTAAGTGTTCGGGTCGGGTTTTAACCGGCTAGAGGTTGAAGATGACAACCTTTTTTGGGACTTTTAATTTTTTTTCTTCTTAAATGACATGACTCGTCTCTTTTTAGTTTTCATGTCATTTCTTTAAATTTTTTTTACACGACCACGAAGGAATTTCCACATCAGTATAGATTTCCTTTTAGTTTTATTTCTTTGACAATGTATGAAAAAACTGAAGGAATTTAACGTTCATCCAATTTTTATAACGGAATGGTCCAATTTCACTATTTTAATTAGTTTAATGGGGTAATCGAACAAATTAAAAGTTTAGCAGCGTTAATAAGTAAAAGGTGCCAAGTATAATGGGGGTAATGATTAATTTCGTCATTTTTTGGATGAGTTCTAACCACCTTAATCAACCCCACACATTTAATATTCACAAGTAAAATAGTAATGTTAAAGGTGAAATGGTTATGGGACTAGAAAATGGAGTGCCGGAAAGTTAATGAGAAAATACATAAAAATAAAACCTTTTTCTGGAAACCTATTTTTCAGTACTATCTTATAAATTCATATATGTAATATATATGTATGTACTATAACAAGGTGTGACTATCATAAACAGCGGGACGAGACAGAGATAGGAAACAACATAAAGCCTTTCCAATGGCAAATGGTGGTTGTCACGGTTACACTTGGTAAAAGTGAAGAGTCCATGTAACATAAGTGGCAACAATACCATGTAAGGAGAGAAATAGGCATTGAATATTCAGACAAGAAGTTGCAGCCGTGAAATTTTGTTAGAAAGTGGAGAAGTTGCAGCCTTGAAATTTTGTTAGAAAGACTCATTTTCTTTATCTCTCATTTCATTTTCCAATGGCAAAATTTTGTTTGGCACTGAAAATTCTTTCTGGTACCTTAAAGAATCAATGGTGTCAAAAGAGTATCTCTAATTACCCAGTTAATCTTATAGATCAACTTCTCTGTTTCTACCAAATTCTCTAAGCGACGCATGGAATCATCCTCGTTATCCTTCAGATGATTACATGCTTGTTCCTTATGGCAAATGTAAAAGAATTTTATCATTTCACAAGTAAGATTTATTCAATAGGGGCTAAATGGGGGAGCCATCCCAGTACACGTGTTGTATTAGCAAAAGCAATAGATAAGCACATATAAAAAGCAAGTCAAGCAACAGAGAGAGTACCTCCTCATTATTGTCATTGCTATATATACCATATCGAAAGGCTTGACTAAGATTGTTTGCTAGAGCCGCAACATCATAATCTCTATCTTGGTAATCATCATCGTCGCTGTCCCTGTTCCGGTCATGTAGTGCTGTGGGCCTCCTGTTACAGTTGATGAACCATGTACACTCACATTACGAAAATGAAATTAAAAAGTTCAAATTACAGATTTGAACAAAGATCATATGCTTTCACAGAACAATATGCCAAAATGTTGTTACAAAAAAAAACAAAGAGAGCATATACAGAATCTACGTATTCAAAAACATAAAATTTCACAATCTGATATTGATCCAAATCTTATCCACTTCAAAAAACTAACACAATGACTTTCACGACCACTTTGGCAAAAGACAATCTAAATGCAAACTTCCAAAAACAGAACATCTTTATTAAACAAAAACATAGAAAAATATAGACACCCACTTAAAAAAAGAACTTGAGCTGTAGATGAGGATGATTTGAATGAATTGTAGATGAGTACAAATCAAAAGAAGAGCTTTAAGTTATTTATAGAGCATTAACATCATAAATATTTACCAAGCATTGTAATCACCGATATCATCAAGTTATTTACTGAGCATTATTAACTTAGTATTAAGTTATTCACTAAGCATTAAGCACTAATATCCATTATTACTAAGCATTGTTATTAACTTAGTATTAAGTTATTTACTAAGCATTAAGCACTAATATACATTATTACTATATAATTTCAATTCAAAAGACAGTGTTAAGAGATTAGACTGTGGTGCAAGGCTTATAAAACACTCAATTGTATATTTGTAATTGATAATCATCAAAAAATGATATCATTATGTATGGAATATAACATTGGAAAATAATTCTGTATTCCACCGATATCTAGACAATCTAGACGATATAGTGTCGATATTCGTACAATGGTTCATGGCTGATTCGTAGTGTGATGTCAGGATTGGTCACTGCCGATACTATATCAGCCGACACCTTACTTTGAACTAAGATCAAAGGTGATAAAAGGAAGAAAACAAGTTATGCAGAAATTGATAGCTGGAAATTGGACCAACTAATTGTCACTGAAAAGACGAATGATTATTTTAATACACAAACATAACAACAAAAAGAATGCAAACCTAAATATAGCGCCTTAGCAAGCCTGTCAACTAACAGAAAGATACTCTTACTTAAGTAACTTAACAGTAACAAAGGACGAACATTATGATGATTGGTCATCATGCAAGTGTTGGATGACTTGCCTAATATAATGGGAAGAAGTATTGTTCCAAGAATGCAACTTTCTGATGACATGGAACATTCTCACTAAACAAGCTCAAATGAAGTCAGGCTAGTTGATGTTTATCTGAAGATTCCCCTGTCATTCTGAATTGGCATATATCTTTATTCGCCAAGCCATCTACTGTCCATGACATTATTGGCATCCCACAGAGGCCACTTGGTCTTCCAGCTTGACAAGGAGAATCCTTTCTGACCCCTCAACAACACTAGTCTCTCAACAAAGGAACTTAGACTGTCTGTCTTAAATGTTCATAATAATAGCAGCAAACATTATCATAATTCTAGCTATACCTACTTGAACCATCCTACAAAAGTTATTTTCAACTTCACTCGTACAAGATATTCCTGACATCATTCTAAATTAATCTAGAACTTACAAAATTGCAGTACAAAAGTCACTTTTCATTCATGTCATGTCAAGAAATAATCTGTGTTTGTTTCGTGATTCAGGAGTGAAAAAATTACTGTATAATGTAAAATAGCATTGTTTTCCAAGTTGATAGAGGAAAAGAAACAACTTCACCATCATCTGTAGCAGTAACCCGAGGTTTACAAACTGAAGCCTAAGATAACGAACGAAAAGCAACTCTCACATTCTCATGTCAAACGTGTGCAAATATCTAAGATTTTCAACAACTGACAAATGCAATATCAGCAATGCCAAAAGTGAGATACTTTCTAAAATTAACCACAAAACATGCAATTTCTAAAATTAACCATTAAACGTATAATTTCTAAAATTAATCATTAAAGTAGACGAAATTCGGTATGGAAAGCAAGACATGTAATAAACATATAAATATAACTAATATTTTCAAATAACAATTCACCATCTTAGTAACACAAAAGAACTCATGTCCCAGTAAGACTTCAACCATACACTTTCCCTATGTGGTGACATGAGATACAAGTAAATCTAAGAGCTGTAATAAATCAAATTCCAGGGTTAGCAGGCATATTTCAACAAATAGACCATGCATTTGTCAACATATAAATTTTATATTATATTATTGTAAAAATTACTTCATGCAATCAAAACACTATTGTAGAGTGCAAAACTATTTCCCTTTCTATGTATCATTATAGTACAAGTGTACAAAAAAAACATTTCATAAATATGAAACATTATTATATTAATTCATTTGGAACATCAGTAAAAATTCAATTGCGGATGTGAAATAACAAGAGTAACTACAACTATTCTTAAGGTACACACACCCGCATGCCCAATGGTAGACATTTTCCAATGCATTGCGCTTGAGTAGAACATTTGAATGCCAATCTTCCCATTCACTATTTTCCTGTCAAAGAAAGACCATGTTTTCAAAGCTTAGAAAGTTAAAGAAATACAGAAGTATTAAAAGATTGCCTGAACACTTTTACCTCTCTCTGTCTCTCTCTCTTTCTCTCTCTGACTTGTGATGTAATATAAATTTCTACTTTGATTTGTCTGTGTGCGAGTATGTGTGCGCTCGTGGGTATGGGTGGGTTGCGCATATAATGGTATAGCTAGACAGGCATACCCAGAGACAAATCAAAACAAAATTTTTTCAGACAATATGAGATAAAACTACAATTATATACGGTCCGAAGCCTTAAACATAGTTGTCAGAATCGTACAATACACGATATGTATCGTACGATGCATATACATACCCTTACAAAATGATAATTTTTTAAGATAACAACAGACTTAAAAAGATTTTCATGGAGATCTAAAATAGTAAAAGCAAAACTTTTAAGCTTACAACCATTTTAAATGAAGAGGTTTTTTAATGTAACATATTTTATATTGTCTGATGAGCCTAACGCTTTACAGTGTTTCATATGTTCTTCTACAAAGTATCGCTTTATTTTCCTCATGTCACTTTTCAAAAGAAGAATCTCCACTTGTTAATTTGATTTATTCTCTTTTGTTTTATAATTGGGTAAAATGAAATTTGTTTATACGTTTTTGCACTCCACCACCTGTGGCTAAAAAAACCTGTGGTTAAGCTTTGATTGCACACTACCTCCTATTCAATTTTCTGTCTTAACACTGCTAAAAAAAAGGTGGCTAATAACTATTTTGACCTTCATAACCCTTTTGCCCATATTTTAAAGTATTGACTCTCTTTTAATAATTTTTGATCTATCTAAATATTTATATAGATCAATATTTATCAACATACCTATACTCGAAGAGAGTAAAAGTCTTTAATTTATTTTTTAAAACTCTTTAGTTATATTATAATTAAAATTATTAAACTGTCTAGTTAAAAAATAAAGTTGTAAAACTAATTTTTAAAAATAATTAAAAAAACAACAACTATAATACTATTAGAAAAATATACAACTATTAAAATATAAATACTCCTATATCATCCCAGATAAAAATGCCTATTCACCTTAAATAATCTATTTTTTACAATAATTTTCTATATATGAACAATTTTGACATTTGACCCTCTATCTTAATATGTGCATAAAGTGACTTTTATCTTGGACGGAGGGAGTATTATACAATCATTTCAAAAGGCTTGAAATTAAACATAACACAACAAAAGTTAAATTCAATAAACAAACCCAAAATAAAACCACAAAAGTGAATGAATATTGTAATATAACAGATTTATAATTAGCACTTAGTATAAGTTTCAAAAAGTAATTATTGTAGACTATTTAAAAAATACTATTAAATATTAGTTTTATTGTGTAATAATTTTCAATGTATCTTATCAATTTTGTATTACAAAATAGATGCAAATTATTTTTAAAAATTAACGATCTTATAATTTAAAATGGAGAGAGTATCTATTAGAAGAAAAGAAGTGATTTTTTTTCTTCTGAAAAGAAGTATATAAAATTATATATGGGAGGGTAAAGTAACAGTCACGCTGTGCTCATATCACGAAATAAGGAATTGACAAGTATTATTAGGGCCGGCTGATGAGTGATGACAACATGTTTTTATTAATGCCACTACACAGAACTAAGCTAATTATACAACATTTCTATTAGAACAAGGTCATATATAACATATAATTTGAAAATTCGAACAACATGAATTCTAGAATTCGGGAATTAATTTTCTTACCCATGGTTTTCTTGGCATCAAAGAGAAAATAATGAACAATATTTTCAATTTCAACAATACATAAAGCCAATGAGACGTAAACTATAAAGATACCCATTTTGAAGGAAATGATAACAATAGATTCTCTATAGAAGGAAAGAATGAATGAATTTAACTACTCAGTTTGATTTAATTATTTATATTTGTCAATTTAAATTTTCATAATTCATGTATATTGGTGAACTATATGTATTAAAAATGAAAATAAAAAATTGAAATACATCACAAAAATAATATTGCCGTCACATATTTATTATTGAAAGATCAATCTTAATAATTTTCAAAAAAGATATTAGAAAATTTATAATGTATTTTTATAATATGCAACTAATATTTATTTATTAATTTTTTTAGTTAAATTTTAAAAAAATAAAATTTAATTTGGGTAATAATCAACAATTAATTAAAAAAAGAGAGAAAAAAAAGTTAAATATCAAATGAGGTGGCATTTTACTTTTTAGAAAAGTTAAATATAAGCCAAATAAGCCATTATAGTATTTTGCACAAAGAATCTAGCCATCAAAAATAGGCCATCCACTTGCTTTGGGCAAGTGAACTACACTCACTGTTAAGTTGGATAGAAAAGAGAAACTTTGCAACTTTTGTAAACTACAGGTGGTTAAGTGGCGGTTTTTTAACTACAGGTGGTGAAATGCAAAAACATATAACCCATTGATGGTAAATTGCACTTAACTTTTATAATTTAAAGGTGAATCTGAATTTTCGTCTTATTACTCTATAACATTACTAAATAATATCCAATAACTTACAATTTTATTTTTAGGTTATAATAATATTTACTTTTTATATATAGTAAGGCTAATATGCTTGATTGTCCAAAAAATTGTGTGTTTTATATGTTTAAATATATATTAACATTTTTTATTTTGTATCGTACAACACGATACATTATACACGATATAGGGATTTTCGATACACGATACGATTCACGATTTGACAACTATAGCCTTAAACAATTAATGTTATAGATGAACAATATAGTAGAAACAGGGTAATTTACATCAATTATGAGAACATGCTTTCCTTGGATTCAAGTCAAATGCCTATAATGAAAAATATAATTAAAGGTTATTTAAAGATTTAAAGAATAAGTTCTCTACTACACATTGACTACTGAGAAATGTTAAGAGTGACAAACACCGAGTTTGAAGGAAAAACCTGCAGAAATGCCTGTATATCACTGTTGTTATTCCCCAATTGAACAAGTTTGCTAGATATACGTGTAATGTGTCCAATATTTCCTATCCTGGGTGGTGATCTCCCTTCAGCAGAACAGTTGGCTGCAAGACGATCAATCTTATTAAATTACCACATAGATTCAGGAGATAACCTGAAACAGATATCTTAACAGTAATATGCAGACTATTTACAGAATAAATAGAAAATTGTCATAGCAGAACTCATTACTACCTTGTTTATATCGGTGGCCAGGGTGTAATTCTTCTCTGCTTCAACAATTTTTTCAACAAGATTACAGTCGTGGAGGAGATGTTCAATCAGTGGAGCATTTTTGCTCTCCAAACAAGACAAAATTATCTGCTACTACATGGTGATGCATGAAGTTATTGTAGGGATACCTACAGTTGTATTGAAACTAAGTTAGCTTTCCATCATGTCTAATGAAACAGACAGATAAGGAAAAAGCAGAGGGGCCCTTACTCAAAAAAACAACTCTAGAATACGTTTAATTGCGCCAAGGCGGATCAATTCCTTCTCTGCAGCTTCACTACTGACAGTCACTAAGACAGAGATGAACTCTATAATCTGAAAGTTCCATTTGACTGACAATCAGAATAGAGCAACATTTCTATGGTAATCTAATGACCATAAAACTACCTATATAACTTGGCCCATATCAAGCAATAAGCAAATTCATTAATCATTATTTTTACAGGACAATTTACTCATTGAATAACAATGAATTTGATTTGTCCAATAATGTCAATATAAAAGACAGATGAACTCTATAATCTGAATAGTTCCATTTGATTGACAATCAGAATAGAGTAAAATTAATCTATGGTATTCTAATCTATACCTTATATATAAAAGCACGACCAACAATCATACCTCATGACCATCCTAGTTAACTCATCAATTAGAATGAGTTAACTCGGGGTTGTCATGAGTTGACTCGAATGGTTCAATATTACTTTATTTCATAATGGTAACTAATAATTACAATTAATTGCCCAATTAATTTTCCTTGAATCATG